>JAQFXU010002369.1:0-21252 GCA_034693705.1 Spatulosminthurus flaviceps
AATCTTAAGGGATTGTCCGAGTTGGCTTGGCTTTCTCCCTCTCTGTCTCTGTCTCTTATTTATTTACATTAATCCATGATTTACATTGTATCACATGCATTGTACTCAAACGGAACAATTAATTACTTTCCTATAGACTGCACACGTCTAAAGAAAGAGACTCTGCTATGAAGATTCACTCTTCTTCTCTCTTTAAATATAGGAAAATCCCTTTGAGCAAAACTGTCTCCTATACAATTTCAATCTTCTTCTTCCTTCTCTTCGTCTCTCCATTATTTTTTGGTGGATATTAAAAAACTATATGTACATATATTGCAGAAAAATCGATTCCTTTGTAAACAAAAGGCTGTAGAGATATTAAATCCTCTCCGTATCTTTTACATATAAACGGTTGATTCTCAAAGGAAATGATTTAGATGATAAGAAGGAAGGAGAGGGGGGATTTTTAGTGCAGAACCTTTAAATTAAAGAGTTTAGCATTACCCAGCCCCCACCACCCCTCCCCCTCCTAATCCTACAATAATTATTTACTCACAAGTCATGAGCATTTGGATTGGAGTAAAAAGTAGGTTATTTTCATTTTAAACAATAATAATAGTAATTCAAATAATAATTCATTTTAAAATAGCTATATAAAAGAGCTTGGAATATGAAGGAGGATTAAATGTGCACATGTAGGGAATAATAATTATTATATTCTGATAAAACAATAACAATTAATTTTATTTATCATACGTTTTTTGGAAAGGGAAAAGATGATTTAGCATTAATAGGAAAGGTACACACTGCAGTTTAAGCCTATGACAGGTTATTTTATTTTGCCAAGTGATTACTATTACGTGTAGTTGAATAAATATGATTTTTGTGTAATGTATAATAAGAGCTACATTAGTAAAAGTATTATGTTAGGGCCGCTTTGTTCTGAAGGGAGATTAGTGGAAAGTTGTGGCAACTTCATTAGATTCTCAAAGCTTGGCTAAAGTTATCCCTCATCCTTATTTAACTTCACGTACTTGGCTGCGTTGCTCTGTGCAAGCCGAAGTATAATGGAATTGCATTTTGGAAATGAATACATTTGATGTGTTTACAACAACCTCGGCTCAGGAATCTCTCTATTTAGTTTTTATAATGTCGTGAGTGATTCATCATTGAAAATATCTGTATTATTTGATCTGTCGTTATGTACATGGACTACGGTAGAGTGATAGCCTTCTTTGGATAATATAGCCTTGTGTATATATGTAAAGTCTAATTTTATTGTTTAGTTGTTTGAGAGTAGCGCAATATTTACTCTGTTGTATTAAATGCTACCGGAAAATACTCTCTCTCTCCAGAGTCCATGTTAATATAAGTTATCAAATGAGATTTTTTGTTTGTGAAATGTGTGTAACAGCAATCACACGAGCACTGAGCACTTCATACTTTGTATGTAGATTGTAAGGGAATGGATGGAGCTAATGTAAACAGGAGTATTGCAATTCAAACGTTCTCTATGCATAGCTATACAACCGTGTGATTGTAAATGTATTCAAATAGAATTCGCTAATGTATTTATTACGTATTCTAGCGTCAATATTTAGTCCAGGTATACAAGAGAATGCGTGAATTTTGTATGAAATATTGAGCCTCTGGTAATTCCCATTTCCACAACCACAGCGTGAGAAAAACCCCCATTGGATAACATCACACAAAGTGTTAATTATTAGGAAAGATTCTTTGAACCCTGCCCTGCGCTGTAAGTTATGGAACATTAAATGTATACTAAAATAAAGGTTGGTTTCATTTGCGAGAGAAAAATTTCTCTCAACCGTTTATTTTTAATATCTGTATGATATCGTTTTATAGGAATATAATTGTTATGGTAGATAAAGTGCGTGTAAAATCCTTTCTACAATGGCTAGGTTGATGTGAGTCAATTACTTAAAATTTACCTTGTTTGGAATAAATGTAATGTATTTTTCTCAAGTTTTAAGAATCTTATAGGGAAAAATTTTTATAGAGCTAGTTAACATTTTGTGTAGAATTTATTTCCACGGAAATCATACATCCTTTGAAGTTTTCCTGGGTTTCTTAAAAAAAGTTGTTGATAAATTGTGGGCGGGGGAATGTTTAGCGTGGGGAGAGTAATTTTCTGCAAAACTTATTTAATATTTGGAATGATTGAGATTTTTCTGTAGCAAACTCCCCTTATTACCCGTTCCTTTGTAAGTGGAAAAGTTTTTCATTTGGAAATGTAAAAATAGATTTTAATTCTAACGGGAATAACCCGAGTTTTGAAGATATTTACAAAGATTTCCCCATTTTATTTTACGTATCTATATCTATTCTATATTAGAGAGTATGAGAGTTAGAGCATAGGAGGTTTTCCAAATAAATGTATTACAAAAATGTATTACAAAGTCGATCTCAGCATTTCTACTTCACATCAAACGACTTGCTTTCCTCATCTGCACATCTGCATTAAAGAATCTGGTTTTTGAAGTTTCGCACATCTCCTTGTATTATTCAAAAGGACAAGGGAACAATCAAAGTTGAAATTGCATGGATATTTCTCCTACACACTTGTACAATATTCTAGGATAAAATTGTAGAGAGTGAGGTCTGGAGAAAAGTTAAGATTGGTTGGAGCTTTTATTCCAAAGTAAAGTTTTACATAGTTTATATATAGTTTTGGCGCAATCTAAAGAAGAAGGAAAATGCTTTTTTTCTCTGAAATTTATTTTCTAAGGAAAACAAAAAATTGAAAATGTAAATACTCTAGACAAACTTTTACTATATAACTCTATATCTATGTATATAAACTTACGTAGAAACTTCATAAAAGCTTATTATGAAGCATAGTATCAGCAACCCTTCACATTTACGTCAAGTTGTGTAGTTCCATTTAAATAAAATACGATGATTGACATTGCCCCATGCTATATTTAAAAGAGTTTTCCCACAATTTGCTGAAAAATCTTTTTTCTTCCTAAAAACAAGTCATAAAAAATGATGGGGTTGATAGAAATGAGGAGGAAATTTCCATAAAATATGAGCTGCTTCTAACACTCGAAATGTCTCCATACGTTGAACTCTCGAAGATTGAATTTTTTCAAGAGAGAAACAAGTTTTAACCATTTAAAGGAGTTAAAATCGGGGGAGTTTCAAGCTAAAGTAAAAATTCTTTGGAAGAAAACTCAGAGCAAGACTAAGTAGAATCTCCGAAGGCTGTATGAGGATGTCGTCATTGAATACGTGGAAAGTGGGTAGAATGAGGCACGACCTCTTATTATAATACTACCAACTCATCCTATTTACTCTCTCATGGTATCATAATTTTTCCATGTAATATAAAAATATGGTGTGTGTTTTTTTCTCTTCTCCAACATAACGCAGTCAAATCAGCCTAGGATTTTCTTACGCATAAATATGTATTAGCTTGCATTTCTATGATGTATCACAATTTCAAAAGAATTTCTCATGTAAAGAAAAATGTATGGGATATTTCTGAGAATCACAATTCTCCTCTTGTTCTCTCAGATTTTTTTCACATAGTAAACAAGATTTTTTTTCTTTTAACAATTCATTCCCACCTCTCTCTGCCTCTGTTCTGTCTGCATAAGACATGAAAAATATTGCTACTAACTAAAGTGAGCACGCTTTTAAGGTATGGCAAATTGAATGAATCATACCCTGGAAAATCTTTATATTCCCAACCTTGAAATCACTTTACTTCCTTTTTCTATGCAGTTTTTTTCTGACCATTCCATACACACTTGGGTTTGCAAACCAGAATCTTGCCAGTTTTTAGAGCTTGTATAGAGGATTGCGAATTGTTTTGATGTTGTTGGCAAGCAACATTGAACAGAGGAGAATTTAGTTTGTACAAGCTCTGGTTAATTGTAAGAAAGAGGAAATAATTCTTTAGCTCTGTACTCTGTAGCGATGTTGAAGAGTGAAGCAGTTCAAGTTGTATAATATTTTAAATAATTTGGCCTTTCAATAGCTTAGTTTAGCTACACATACGTGTACCTTTACATTTAAAACATATGCATTTATGTTTTACAATCAAGATAATTTAAATATTGAGCGTATGCTTAATTACATAGAGATAGAAATTACAAGTGCTAAAAGTCCATGAAGACTTTTAAGTGAGAATATTTACAAGGAATTGTTATTTAAATTGTTTTTAAATATAATCAGGGTATCCTTGGACGGCTTTTGTTCTACCTGTACCCTCTAATAATAATATGCGATTGGATAATATATGTAGTAGTGAATAGTATACAAAGAAGTGAACTGAATATTTAGTGCGGGTGTTGTTGTTATTTTACTATATCTGTATACAAGCCAAAATAACTACCTAAATGTTTGTATGAAGTTGGAAGAGGTGCTAAAAGGGAAATTATTATGGACAGTTGAAATTCTAAAAGGATATAAGGGAAAAGAGCTATAGATAAACAAATTGACAAATAACTTTTACCCTTCTCTTTAATTTTCTACAACTATAACTATATTTATATTTTTGGGAAACTTAACACTTATTTGGAGTTTGTATAACTTGAAAGTAACTAAAGTTTATTGAAGAGTTGAGGGAAGGCTTTTATTACGGTAATTATGTTATGTCAATACTATACTTGGGTGTATATATAGAAAGAGTAATAAGGAAGACCCTTTTTGAGCGATAATTTATGAATTTGTTTTTTTTGTTTTTACAGGAAAGTGGAGACACGGGAGTTGTTGAGCGACGCTATGGTGGACCACCCGCTCGGGATGCAGCTCTTGTTATTCAAAGAGCTTTCAGAAGGTTAGTTTTTGCCTCATTGAGCTCCTTCTTCTTCTTCTTCGCACTCTCCTCGACGATCCTGTAATAAATAAATCAAGTTGACTCTCGAACTGTTAGTAGAGGAGGATCAAAACTCAATGGTCCTTCTAAGTAGAGCAAGGAGAAGTGGTTTGGGTTCCAGGGTTGACAAGGGAACCATCCATTATTGATCATTTAATTTAGTTTCCAAGTAATATAGTATGTGTGACGTGTGTGTAGTAGTGTGGAGGCTGGAGGCATGGAATCAAAAACATATCGCCCACGTCGACGACTGACGACAACAACGTGACAAAACTTCTCTTCTTTTCGAGTGTCAAACAAGTTGTGAAGAGCCTAAAGTATTAGAGTTAATTGTCGTCATTTATTTGCGGCATGCTGACGTTTTATAAAACCCTTGCCCTCTCAAGCTTTTATCCTCCAGAGGAATTTCTTTGGGTGTTGGGAGAGTTTATAATGGGGAGTTCATCTCCCAAATGTTATTCCAAGTACCATCGTCGCTTTGTAATTCACATTGTGTTTTTGACGTGGTCGTCGTCGTCGGTTGAGATGTAATTTGTTTAAGTAAATTCTCGGGTCGATGTTGTTCTGTTGGATGATTTCTAAGGATTCTAGTAATTCTCAAATAAATTTTATGATGTTTTGTTGGAGAGAACGTGGGATAAAAGTTTGGGTTCCTTTGAGACTTTCTGTATATGAGTTATAGATAAATCCTTAGTATGTTCTTTAATATACAATGCAATTACGCCTACAGGTCTCTTGTATTAATGAAGTCGGCTGTTGATGTTGTGACTCTTTACACTCTCCTGTGAGAAAATCTAGCCCTGCTTTTATAGATTGTGTAAATGAGTGAGTGCTGATGCCGATGCGGTGTCATTTCTCTCTCTACCTAGCCCTCCACCATTCACTTAATTTACGTAGGTTGAAGGTAGTCAAGTGAAATTAAAATCAAGTGTAGAGTATTAGCTGTTGATTATTTTCTGTTAAAATAATCATTATAATTAATGCGTTAACTTTCATTACTGATCCATGAGTTGAATTAACAAATATGAGTCTAGAGAGCATGAACATAATTCTTCCACTCACTTTACTGCTCCCCGTGATCCCTACCCATTTATTTTAATTCCTGTGCCACTTATTGCTTCTTTTAGGGTCTTTGGAGAGTGCATATATATGCAATTTTTTTTCAAATAAAGTTTTTTATCTCTTTGAATTATTTTCTTTTGTTATTTCAAACAATCAATTCTATGTGACAGGTATTTCTTTTATTTTTGTAAAATAAAATTATTATTGTCTTACACAAGTTGAGTTTTTTTTTCTTTTATCCCAAGTTTAAGATGAAGGACAAGGTTAAATTTAGTATAAGCTTTGACCTTTCACGTTGCATCAGACAGCAGAGCTGTATAGGCTCCTGTGAAACCTGAAAGCTTTTACGTTATGTGAATTTCAATGTTTTTAATATGATTCGTGTGTTTTAATTTATTTCCAAGGAGTTTTATCCTTGTTTTTATAGCCCTTTTCTTTCAAAACCAACATGTTTATATGAAAATTACATGAGTATTGACGTAACTGTAAGGATTCTTGTACTTGAGTGGAGTACTGTACACGTGGAGAAATGTATGTACTTGTGAAGATATTTAAATGTTTGGGATAAAAATTTCGAGAAGTCATTTGGTTGGTTGAAGAATATTGTATATGTATTGTAGACAAGGGTCTGTACTGTTTTATCAGATGAAATTCCTTTTTGTTGTTAGAAGTTTGTTTCGGTGTCGGGTATAGTTCTCCATGGCTGATTTGATGATAATATTGTGGACTCGAGAGAAGTCACTTTTGAAATTCATTAATTTTTTGTGGTTGTTACCATCAGTGCTAATTACTTAGACATGTGAAGTTTTGAGAGTTGAAGGCTACTTTAAGTCTAAATGATTGAATGCTTTGATCAAGTAATGTGGAGTTGTCATTCGAAATATTTTTTTTCTCTCTTTCAGATTTTTTTGTCATTATGTTATTTACAATTTATTAAGAGAAGGAAAATAGAGATTGTTGTAGGGGAATTAATTGCATGGATTCTTTCAACCTTGGATTTATACGTGTTTGAGGGGTAGTTTTCTACGTAAGATTATCTATCGTGATCGTGTAATATGCTGACGTAGTTTTTGCAATGAACCTTGTACTTTATATACAGGGAGCTCGAGTCTTCATGGTGGTAAACAAATGAGTAGAAAATAAAAAAAATTCCAACAGACTAGTTCTATTAAGGTCTGCAAACAAGTGTGTTAAATTTCAGTCAGCTCCCATTGGAATTTTCCCTTTAAAATCTAGCTATCTATGTATACCTCAATATCATTGTAATTTGTTGGCTATAAAATGTTTTTCTATGTATTACTGATAGATAATGTTTACCGTTGGAATCTTGTATGTATATTTTTTTTATAAAATATCCTAAATTTGTATTCTGTAGAAGTTTTGTAGGTTTTCGTAAATGGGGAAACAGTTAAGATTTTTAGTTATGAAATTTTTTGGAAATGTTTCTATGCATAATATTTTACATACTTTTTCTGGGATATAGAGTTAGCGGTGTAAAATATGGGCTTGTTAGAATTGGTGTTTCCATTGCATTGTGACTATTATGACATGCGTAAAAAAATTCCCAAGGCTCCTTGCTTGTTTTTCGATTCAATAGATTGAATAATTTTGTGATATTTGTCTCGAAAAATTTTTTCCGGTATTAGTGATTGAAATTTTATAGTCTTGATCAAGTCGGCGTATGTAGGTTGAGTTGGTGGAAGGACAGTGGGGAAGTTGATGGTAGAATTTAAATCTTTCATCCGGCTTCAAATGTTTACCTGAGATTTCAGGTTTGGAGTGTATATACAATGATTCGAGGGATTTTTTCAATGACAGTCTCTACATATGTATAAATATGTACATCAGCATAGTATTGTGTATGCATTGTTGTATTTTGCTACTTAAGGATAATGCTTTCTAAATGATAGATACATACATGGATTTTAAAGTAGATATTCCACGGGATCTGTGAAGATATATAAATACATAGAATTATTATTGTGATTTAGGTGAGATGTGCTTGGTATCATTGGCAATGAAGATTTTACTTGTAACCTTGGCACTTGTGTGAGGCTTCGCATTAGAATTGTGGTTGAACCCGGATTCTTGAGCTTCTGATCCATGAAATACGACTGTATGGTGTTACATACTATTTTCTGTACTTATTTATATGTTCTGCATCCGCTCATGGCAGAATGGTACATATTTGAGTAAGGATCTTTTTTATGGGAGAGTAGGAATTGGGGCGTGTGGCTTCCTTGTATTGAGAATGTTATTATTCTTATGGATGGGTCTCAAGAGTACAGTATTTTTTTATTCAGCTACTACCTCATTTTTCTACTCAAGAAATTCGTGAGTGTGGAAGGATGAATAGTTGAAGAGATTTCTATGTAACTTTATCTATAACATGCTCGTACCTTACAAATCCTTCCATAGAATGACGCCGGTTTTTACTCCTACCAAAGAAAATTCCAGACTTGTTCTGGTTTTGTAAAGTTCATAACTTTTCAACTTACGCGGAGAAGAACTTTGACGCCAGAGACTTTTCATAATTCATGAGTGAACTCGGAGCGAAATATTTTTATAGCATTACTTTTATAAGTGAGCTTATATGTATAGAAATGCGGTAGAAATTAGTACGACTGAATGGAGTTGTTATATAGAAATGAGTTCCAATCTGTGGTTTCCTTTTGATTAGGAAAAACTTGCGAATCGTGAGTGTGAAAATCTTTTTTTCCAAATCTTAACGATTCATCAGAACATGTGAGCTAATGATGCCATTTTTACAACCGTTTCCTCAACCTTGTGGTTGTTCAGACATGACCCTCAAAGCTTCAAATCCCGTGGTATTAAAAATTACCTTAAAATCCAGCTCTAAAGTCATTAAAAAATTTAATCGTTGTAATACCTGCGAAATCGTGCTTCATTATGCTTTATTGATTTGAAATATCTTTTCACCAGTTCCGCCCTTAATTTCTGCTGTAAATAGTTTTACTACTTTGAACCTGTGGTTGTCTCGTGTAATGAACAATAAAAAGGGGTCTAAATATTTCCTCTCACAAATTTCCATATTATTTTTAATGGTAAACATATAAGTATATAAAGTTATTACCCTAGATACCTTATTTTGATGTGACACTATACTACAATTTTGAATCCTAAATTCCAGGTTTATTGAAATATGCATACATAGGATCTTGCTTAACCATGTACACCACATTAGTTGATAATATGGACCATGAAAAGTTTTATTATTATTTAGTTTGAGTCCATAGTAAACCATAGAGGAGGACGAAATGATTAATATTGTTATTCTGCTCTGTCTGTTCCGCTATTTGTGAGAGAGAGTCACACGTGCATTCAACTTGACATGTCGGCCTTGAGTATTGTAAGTTCGTAGTTAGTAATTTCCCTCGACTTTTTTTATAGGTATTTAACTCAGAGTCAGTTCTGGAACATCTACGAGGAGGAAATGAGTAGAGTAAACTCATGCATAAATGCAGTCACATCGTCGTCTCTGTCTCTCTCTCTATGTAGCTTTATAAGCTGTGCAAATAGCTCCTAATGGTGGAACTAATTGTAACTGAATTACACTTGAACAAACTTCTGTGGCTCCTATGCCGTATTAGCTATATGTGTAGCAGTAATGTACACAGAGACATTTTTCATGAGTTGGGCATGAAGATCATAAATTATGACTTTATACGGAACAAACTATGGAAAAAGTTTTTCGTGGATTTATGACCCACCTTGTATACCAGAATGAAAGAGAAAATGACTTTTGATGGAGCAATGGAAATGTAATGTATGTGGAAGCTTGTCTTTTGCATACGCTATAGCCTACTTTTTTCTATTCGCCAATTTATTTCAAATTCACGAAATGAGATTCATTTTTTAATGGCTAATATGTTTTCTTGCGTGGAAAAAAATTATGAGTTGATCCAAATTACAGTTTGAGTATAGCTATAGTGCTCAAACCTTTACTGTATATTCCGTAAATGTAAGTAAGTAGCTTTTTCCTCAAGCTAAATACCATAGCATGTCTGAGCTGTGACGATGATCATTTTTACATTACTAATTCGTTGAAATTCCATTTAAGTTAATGTGGTTTTTGGGGGGAGAAAAATTGAAAAGTTGTAATTTAGCTGAAGTTCACGTGTTGAGGATGTGTTAATTGAACACGTTTTGTTGCCTATCTCAATTCGTCAATTCTAGCTTAGCGTAAGTTCCTATGTTATCTATATATTGCTTGTGTATGTATATACACATATATAGATTTTGGTACGCTCATAAATTGAGAATGCGTGTGCAATATTTGTTATTTTTTTCACTTTCTCACGATTACGCTCCTCTAGACAAGTTACTAGTATTGGGAGATAGTGCCAATGCTAACATGATCATGTGCCAAAAATCCTACTATAAAATTGTGTATACTCTGTGTAAATGCTTGGAAATCACAAACAGGCACCATATTTTTTCCTTATTCCTTCTTTTGCAAATATTGCTGTTTTCAGCAGCAACAGTCATCACGTTCCTTGTCTTGTGCTATACTTTACTTGAGTCTGACTGAATGCAACATTGAGGAAAGAAATTGCTCCATTTTTTCCTTCCTTCAATTGAATTAATTTTGTGACAGATGATGGAACTCTATATGAGTGTTCTATATAAACGTCAAGGGATTTATTCTCAAGTACTGTCTATCCCTGAGAGGATGTCTGGAATATATTTCGGGGTGTATATGCAGTAAATCAGGGAATGGAAGATATGAAATGCTGTAGTAATTTCCTTACGGCTGTAGCAGTGCATTTATATAGAAGGACAAGGATTTGAGGATGTTCTGAGTAAGGAACCATGGATCGGTAATGAAATAAATATTGATCTTTAGATTAGGTAGGAGGAACAATAGAATGAGATTTTAGGTAGTGGTAGATTTCAACGAGTTAAAAGACCATTTGGAACTGGAAGTTCGCCAGGCAAGTAAATACTACACTGTAGGGAATTATTTTTTTCCTACATGAATTTTTTGAATGTTAACTTTGTTTGAAATAGTCAGTCTCCCTATGAGGGTGGGCGTTGACCTTTTCAATTGAAAAGTTGAACAGTACGCATCTTTTAGTACAGGCTCTGAACTATCAAATGAAATGTGAATTGTGACAGTTGTGTCTTGAGTCTTCTTGTCAGATAGAAAGAACACTTGGAGTGGAAAATGGAATCCTAATCAAGGATTGGGAATAATAGGGAGAAAGAAATCTTTTGTAGGGTTTACTCTTTTTTCCTATGTGTAAAGACCTCTGTGTTTTGGCTATAGTGGTGGGATGGGATTCTTGGGAGATTTTTGAAATACAATACTTAGTTCGTACGTGATATTCAATACTAATGTGTGTGGAGAATTTTTCTTTGAGTAAATCTTAGTATTGAAAATCCCATAGGATTTTTTTACTTTCATTTTTTTTATACTTGGACCTCTCTTCCTCTTCTTCGTCTTCTTCTTCTTCCCTGCTGTTGTTCAGGTAACAACATCCCATGATCATTCATAGCTTTCATTCATGAAAGAAAGCTAATCCCATGGTGTGTTGGTTCCTTACTTTTGTTGTTGTTGTTGTGTGGCTCTGTTCCACAGACCTACACACGTGGATATACATAACGCGCGTCATTGGAGGAGGAAGGTTGAAGGGAATTTAATGTATAATAAGATTCTTATTATATGTGAAGCATGAAGCTTCCTTAAGGGTTACAGTTCTACGAGGTATAATGACAATGAACGACCTTGTAAGATGATAATAACTTTAGATGACGTTTCTTAAGAAAGGAAAGTTATTCCTTCGAGGAAAAAAATTGAACTCGAGTTTTTATTTGATTGAAAAGCTGGAGTTTATTGTGTGTTGGTCTCCAGAAATCTATTCCTTGGACCAACTCTTCTCCATTCTTCATTGTTAGGGATAGATTTGAGTGATGATGAAAAATTAGATTTACGTTTTGAATGGGTAAAAAAATGAGGTTTTTTTATTTAAGGGTTATTTGGAAATGTTTTTCTAAGTTGAAGTTGCTTGAGTTTTTAAGGAGCTAAATTTCTAACTGTGGATTTGTCTTTTGTGTATTTTTTCATGTGATTTCACCCCTCTGTGACTACCCGAATTGGATTTTCGTGATGTTGTGTGGAACCATTCTGCATCATCTCACCCTCCTCATACTACTACACTTTTGTGTGTACTCAACCACTGCTACTTACAATGGTTGCTTCTTTCTCCTTACCTCCTATGAAATGTTGGGACTCCCCATAAAACTATAGATACAGCATGGTGAAGGAGTTCCACCGTATTAAGACGGAAAGACGCATTTCTAGAAGGATCAATAATAACGTGGCTGCCACTCCGGGAACCAATGGGTAACTTTTATTTTTCCTTAAATCTTAAATACTCTGCATATAAGTAAGCATAAGCTTGGTTATTATATTATAGGACTTACTTTTTATGTGCACTTGCTGGGGCAAATGTGAGTACCATAAAATATTCCAAAATGCACCATTTTATTCAGTACCCCAAAAAAGCCTGCTTCTGCCTCTCTCGTTCCACACTTTTAGTCACTCGTATGAAAAAATTTAAGAGAAGGAAGGGGGAAAAGGGTGGAATTTAAAGGATTGTAAAATTCCTACCAACAACTGGAAAAATGCTTTGTAGAATGCTTCTCATGTGCCGGAACTTTTAAGAAAGAAATAGTAGGAAAAAAGAAAGAGGCATTCAGCAAACATGTTCAGCCTATTAGATTCTCCGGAAAGTTGCATAGTAATATATGCACTAGTATTATAGCTTTCTCCTATATAGCGTTAGAGTACTTAAAGTATGATAAGATCTTCAGCATATTTTAGTCATATGTAAGTGGACTTGACAGTGAAGGTGCATAGTACATGCTATACAATCTATGTAGAAGTTACTGGGAAAAGGTTTTGTAACTTGTAATGCATTGTTTTAAGCGGAAGCATAGAGAACATGACAATGCTATCCGACCCCTCCGTTGTTTACTGCAGTAGTAGTGGCTGTATATAGCTAGGGTAGTCGAAGAAAGTTACTTCTATGGATTTTCCTGTCCATGCCTTTCTCTCTTATGCAGGATTGTGAAGTATATTTATATCGAATGCTTTTTCGTTCCCTCAAGTTGACAAACACTTTTACAATACTCGAAGCTTATGGGTATAGGATTGGGGGCATGTGTTTTAGAGGGGAAAACTGAGCGTTAAAAAAAGGCTTGAGTATGGAGAAATGTTCTGTGCATTATATTTATGTGTTCCGGGAATAAGAAAAAAGAGAGAGTGGTATGTGTTTGTGTGTGTACATGCTCTTTGATGCGGACATTTGGCTTGTTCTCAAAGCAATAGTTGGAGAGTCTTGAGTAGCCGTTTTCTTCCCCTTAACGCTAAATTTATAGATTAGTTCACTCCGTATTTTCTCCTAGACATTCCCATTCTCTCACTCTCATCAGTACTACTTGCAGGTTATTAAGGGAATTTTAACTATGTATTCAGCTATAGTAGTGTGTCCATGTGTAATGAAAGCTTGTCTGTATTTTTTCTGCTGAGTGAGAAAGAGAAAAGAGGTTAAGAGAAAATGTCTCATGATGTGAGAGCCTACTGTATATATCTATATATGTATTTAGTGTAACGACTGGATTTAGCTTGAAATAACTCCGTCTTTAGGGAAGGATTTCATGGTTTAATTGACGAGTAGAATTAGTTGCTTTGTTTATAGTTGAAATGGAGCTCATATTTTAAAAGGAATCTGTGGAGGGCAATCAGTTTAATGGAGGAGAAGGAAGTAGGAACTTGATGGGTCTTACGTGTATATAGATATTTTATTATTGTTCTTACTTACTTGACAGGGTTCACAGTAGTAGGAGTAAAGTCTGAAGCTGCATGAATTACTTCAATAAATTTGGCCAGGTTTTTTTATATCTATGTGCTGAAAGAAACTTGCTTTATTTTAGAGTGTGTGTACACAATTGTAACTAAGAGGAAGCTAGGGCTTCTTTTGATAACAGCCAATGATTCATTGTAAGTGTGTGTGTGTGTGTGTGAGGAGAAAGAGCGTAGAGATACTTGACCTGGAATCTGGTCGGACTCTTTCTTGTATGGTCTTGTTTTTTTTGCTTCCATGTTTTCTCTATCTATAGATACTATTTGATGGTGGTTCTGCATCAAAGGTTTTTATAAGTGTACTACGTATTGCTATGTGAAGTTAAGTCTAAATCTTGAGTTTGCACATCGTTAGAGACTCCAGGAAATATATATGGGACTGGCAGTTTAGTTAAGTCTGAAATGGTTCATAGAATTAGGAAGTTACTTTGTGCTGGATGTGACCCGTTGGATGGTGCATGGTAGGGGTGGTGTGTATAAAGAGTGTCTTATATATGAGGAAAGATTAACTTAAAGAGCTTTATTGCGGTTTAAATGGAAGGCTCTACTCTTTTCTATGAGCTAAATGCAAGTGAGTTGGAAATGGCTTTTATTCGGTTAATACAGTTTATTTACCCTCCTTCCATGATTACTTTTTCCTACTGATAACCCTTCCACGTACATATATTCCTGTAGAGTAGTGTAGAGGTCTCAGGTCTGGAGCTATGATTTTTTATATGACTAATGTACATACATATGGATATATATTTGCAAGAGAGGAAAGAGTGGGAGAGATTGTCTTTTGTGCATATTAGCTTTTAGTAGTTGGGACGTCTATGCACATTACGTTTTCCAGGTCAATGATTGTAACGTATGTAAGTGCTATATGCACCCCATGACGGCATGTGTTTACCCGAACCATGTCAGTTCTAATGGATTTGAACAAGGTATATGCATGAATTTCAATTTACCTTTTGCACTGCATGTACAGTATGCTCAAACTTATAGACACTGTCACTTTAACTATATGGGATAACCGCACGAGTAAATTTAATGCCTTACTCGTGCTGGGCTATAAAGTTAAATATATATTAATGCTGTGAATATAAAGGGAATTTGCGGTAGTCATTGGCGGTTCACCTGGTATTCCGTGAGTCTCTCTCTCTCTCTCTCTCTCTCTCTCTCTCTCTCTGTATAGCTCAGAACTTTAGCCAACCTTTTGGCTGGCTGGAATGAATGTAATTATATTTGTGTCTTTAATACGTTATTATTATTATGGTTTAGCGTGAGTAGTCTTTGATCTCTGAGGGGATTTTGACCTTACATTACCCAAGACATGGGTTGTATGTACTTCGCATGCTAACTAAGAAAGTTTCAACATTTTTAGTACACAGGAAATTTATGTAGGATCATTACCGTGGGGGAGTAAGTTAGAAGTATATGCTGTGAATCAGGAAAAGACGGGAAGTGGGTAATTACGTTATGTAGAACGTGCAGAAAGGAATAAATGCGGAATTTGTAATTACTAATACTCTTGTCCTATGTTATAGTATAGGGAAGATGCTAGTAAACCTAATTGTTTTCTGGTAATATCTTGATTTGGCTGGGCTTACCTAATGTTACCATGGGAGGTTAGAGCCTTGGTATAATGTGAGGTTATGATGAGACTCATGATAATGTTGCGAGTTGGCCAAAATTTTTGAAATACGAGCTGTAGACTTTAATGAGATGAGGTGGGAAGTTGATGTTGTTTATTAGTGCTCTCTGCTGTGAAGCTAGGAGTTCTTTCCTCTTTGAGGGATTTATGGTGGTATAGATATACAGTGCATATCCTTTTGTATGCCTCAGATGTTTAATCAGTCTGAAGGCGTTTTTGATGAAATAATTTCCTATTGTTTGAGGGAGTAAAGTAGAGTAGAGTAGTGTCATACAGAAGAAGTATAGAGTATTTTAGTATAGAGGAAGGTTCTGTTTGCTCAGTGTCCAACCCAACTTATTCTATACCTAATGTATTAGTTTAGTGCATTAATTGTGGCCTATCTTTCTAAAGTTTCAACTTGGTTGTCAAAGGGCTGGGTTTAATTCACACATACACATGCTAATACTTGTCTACCTCCTTAGTTGGTTTGGTTTTCTTTCCACTGTTGGTTCACTGTAGGAGTTAAGCACCTTGTTTGCATTCTGACGTTGTTAGTATTCCTCCTCAACGTCATCATCATCATCGTCGTCGTCGTCTTGTGAGGAAACTAGCTCACACCATCTTTTTCACTTACCTTGGCCGTATCACATATGGTAATAATTATTCATGATGCGTATTCTGTTCGTTTCTTGCGAATCCTAAGGTAGAATTGTTATTTTATCTTTCATGTGTAGATATACTCTGCCAGTTTCTTCTAGCTTGATCAAGTTGTTCCTGTTGTTAGTTTTTTGTTGGACAAAAGGGAGTGTGTTTTTGCTTTGACGCGGAGAGCTAACAAGCTTTTCCTACTTGATGCAAATGTTTTTCAAATTTAATTAAATGAGATGTAAAAGCCACTGCTTATGAATAGTGTACCGTCCCTGCTGACAAATGCAGTAGCTCTACTCTACTCTTGAGCTTCCTCTACAAGCAGCTCCTGTGAATTAAAACTAGATGCTTCCTTTTTCCACGCCAATATATTTTTGCAAAATTAAGGGAGGCTGAATTTTATAATAGATTTTTAGTGCTATTTTAAAACATCGCCTGTAGTGAGCTCTTCACATGATTAAAATCTATGTGGGGGAAGAAGCCTTGTCTGAAAATAAAGAGTATGGAAATTTCATGCATTCCTTCAATATTAATTTTGACATGGGTAGTTTGCTCGCTTTTGAAGTAAATCTTTTGCTGTTGCCCGTGAGGTATAGAGTCGAGTTTGAAGTATGGATTTTAATTAGTTGCAGCTTCCACGCAATTAGGATCGTATTGTAAGCATACTAATATTGTTATGAGAATCATGTTAAAATAAAGGAATATTTTTAGCTTGAGGCTTTTTGGTGAGGAGGGGTGTGCATTTTATGGAGCATGTGTTCCTGTGGTGGTTTTATTTTCTTCTTCGAAAGGAAAATATACAATAGTGGAATAATAATTCTAGTGCGAGCATATATTATATCAATAAACTGTATCGATTTGGACGGGGAATGAATGCAACAAGAGAAGTATGAAAAAGAAATATTAATTCTCGGAGACTTTTTCTTCTTTTAAAAAAAAAGTTAGGATTGTCAGAATGAAATATTTGAAGGCGTGAGCATTGGCATTTAATCATCGAGGAAAGAACCAGTGTTTTTTTCACCGTCCTTCTAGTATTATATGTACATTGTGTGAATTATGTAGCCTGTATATAGATGGGATCTAATGGGAGTACACCCAGACTCTCTCGTTTCTCACTGGAGCGGAAAACTACAATAAAGTTCAGGCATAAGTGCCATGGCTTTATATCCAGTCCTATGGTATTTGTCATAAAGAATGTATCCGTGGTATGGAGTGAAATGAAAACGATTGGAAATGGGTACTTTCACCTCCCTTCTCTTCCAACGGAACAACATAAGATTTACGCTAGTCCCTTTGGATTTATTGAGTGTGTTTTGAACTCAAATGAAAAAAGAAGTATTTCAGAGAGAGAGAGAGAGAGAGAGTTAAATCTTTTTTTATCTGCAACTGAAAATATGTGGGGGTGGGTCAATGTAATGCTGGAGGGAAAAAGAGAGAAATACTTTCAAAGATGTTATTCTTCGGTTGAAAAAAAGTTTCACAAACTGTTTTTTACAAGAGGACTTTGTTCACAGTTGTTACATTTGTATGTAGAAATTTCAATGTACATAAGTAAAAGCTGAGAGTAAATTTTGGATGTCGGTAGAGCTGACAGGATGAATTTTTCAGTTACTTTTTAACTTGGCAAAAAGTTTGCACATACAAAAAGCTACATTAATAAATTGAAAGGGGGAGGTGGGTGCCTTGTTGGTAGTTGTTTGTTCTTATGGAGAAGCATTGAAGTATATGAAGTATGTGCATATTTACTAGAGAGCTTTTATCCCTGTGAAGTTATCTTGTCTCAGGATCTGTACTATAGATGTTTGATTTGAAATTGTTTGAGGTACACTTGTTTACATGGATATAGAAGGCGGAAAGGAGATAGGTTGAAGGCATGGGATGACATTGACAAATATTGTGTTTGATCGTAACTTTGGTCATGTTACTATGGTGTATATGGCTTTGATTGATGCATTGCCATTAAAGAATTCCATTCTTATGGTCTATATAGATAGAGTGTTGATATCCTGTGAATAGGGAAGTGCTTTTGAAAGGTTTGGTGGTGATATGAGACAATTTATGCTGGTAAATAAGGTGGATGTGTGAAGGAATAACGTTTATGTTAGTAATGTATGTAGCGATGTAGCTGGTTGGTTGTTGGATGACAGATTGTGCATGGTCCAAAATATCCTTTCCAACTTTGCGCAATGGGTAATATGGGAAGTTGAAGGAGCCCTGGTGGGAAAAGTCCTTAATCAGTGTAGAGAGTTTTATCATTTCAATATTTAAGAATAATAATAATTGTTATAGCGTGTGGAGATATTGTTGCGGTACAATAACGATAGCAGTGCCATTGAAGCTTGGTATTTTTAAGTATCGTATGAATAGAAGTGACTCGTACACGTTGGCGTGTAAATGATGGATGGAGAAAAAATGTAAAAAGGATTTTGTGATTAATTCGGTGAATTTGTTTTTTGATTTTAGGTGTGAAATCTGCATTGATTTACATGAGTCACGGGAGGAAGGCCTGGAGGTAGAAGATGATGACGATAGTTCATCTTGTCTACAGTCTTCGGCTTGTGCGGACGTGACGGAAGTGGAAGTTGAAGTGGATCAGCATAGTCATACATCCTCTGCATCCACGTCGACCTCTTCATCATCATTGGGTCAGTTGGGCCTTACCAACTCCTCACCCAATAATGCATCCTCGTCGTCCTCCTCCTCCTCAAAGCTTCACAACCACAGTGATGTGTCCTCCTCTAGTCATCGAAATATCCATTTACATCATTTGTACCAGCAGACGCCACCGGTTTTGCACCATCATCCCATGCAAATGCAGCATCCAATTCGCCATCACATTCCTCCTGCCCCCACCTCCCAATCCCAAACCTCACATCAAGTGTACAGTCAACAACAGTCTCCGTCACATCAGTACTCCTCGGGAGGACTTAATGGGAAAAATAACTCTTCCTCAACGTCCATGTCCTCATGTATCTCCCCGAATTTGTCCACCTCATCCGTTTGTACTTCTTCGGGCTCACCCAAAACCAATAATCATCCCTCACATGTGGGAGTGATATGTCAGCCGGTGATGAGCGATGCGGAGTGTGAGATTGTGAGAAAAAGACTGTACCGTGTGGGACTGAATTTATTCAATAAAAAACCCGAAGTTGGCATTACTTATTTAGTCAAAAAGAAGTTCTTAGAAGGATCTACCAGTGCTGTTGCTCGATTCCTTATTTCAAGGAAGGGTCTGAGCAAACAAATGATCGGCGAGTATTTGGCCAATCTCCAGAGCCCCTTTTCTATGGCTTGCTTAGAGTAAGTTCCACTTTCTTTCAATTTCCTTTCACATTTTTACTCGATTTTTTCCACTACTGTTTACTGACCTGTAAACTCATGATGTTTCACCATCTGGCTTTTGCACACATATACATACACCCCAACTATAAGTACAGATTGCTTTCAAAATCTAAAAATAGCAGCTGAATATTTCATAACTCCATGCGAGGAAACACGTGTAGGAAAAAAATATTTTATGTAAGTGCTTCCTCTCTATATGATCGTAGGTATACTTTTTTTGTTTGAAAATACAGGGAAATTGCTTTTATGCGATAACTTATATAGGGAGAAAGGAGGAAGTTTTTTTTTGCTGACATGACAGCATATAGATTGCCTAAGAAAAATTTAGTCCCTTAATTTTCAATATAAATCTCTATATATCTTCCTCCCCCTTTCTCCTGAGACTGTTTACACAAGCTAAAAAGTTTTAATGAAGGCACCAGTCTCTAGCAAAGAGAGCTCTTTATATTTCCAGTCATTAGAGACTCGGACATTTAATGTAATTTATCTTAATTGTTCCGCTTGAGCGTCTCATAAGAAGGAACTGAACATGGCAAGGAAATGAATTTGTGAATGAGTGGGTGGATGGATGCAATGAAGGAATATATAACTCTTTGTATTTTATGCTCAGAATTTTATATGTTGACGCGTTAGCTTTTAACTTCTATACGGCGTATGTTTGAAACCTGTTAGCTTTTGAAATGAGCAATTAATTTAGAGTTTCTACGCAATAGGACTGGAAGGGAAACCCTAATGGAATTTTGAAGGTTGAGAAGTCAACCAAATTTTGACGTTCTCAATAAATTTATTTTCTTGGGATGAGCGGGTGTGTGTGTGCTGTACTGTACTGAGTACATAAGTGTCGTAAGACACAGAGTTTGACATTAAGACGGACTGATGAGAACAAGTTCCTTCGTGGGTAATATTGTAGTTTGAGATGACAAATGACTAGAGGGACCCGGAAATTAGAGGACATGACGGTACGTGGGATGAGTGAAATTAATCAATCTTGTTTTTTTTCTTTGTGCTTCATTACAGGCTTTTTGCCAAAGAGATTGACCTATCATCAATGCCAATTGACTTAGCCTTACGTCGATTCCAATCCTACCTACGGATGCCGGGTGAAGCTCAGAAAATTGAGAGGATCATGGAATCATTCAGTCGACGTTTTGCAGCTTGCAATCCTAATACCACGTATGTCTTTGAGAGCAATTCTCTAGAAATAATAATGAGTTTTATTAGCACCGTAATCGGCTTCATTCTACGAGCTCTACGAGCAAACATCATCCTATAATGACTGAAGTGACCAGAAGTATTTTCATTAACAAACCTTTATTTTTTTCTTACCCTCTAGATCACAATTCCGCCAAGGAGCGGACACAGTATTTGTCATGGCATTTGCAATCATAATGCTGAACACAGATCTGCACACCCCCCATCTAAAACAGGACCGACGGATGAAGATGGAGGATTTCATCAAAAATCTCAGAGGAATAGACGAGGGTGCTGATATTGATCGGGAAATTCTGGTAGGAATCTATGAACGCATCAAAACCAATGAGTTCAAGACTGGATCAGATCATGTAACCCAAGTCATGAAAGTTCAGCAAACTATCGTGGGGAAGAAACCGGTAAGTTGTATTTTTTTTTATTTGATGACAAAAAGACTTTTTTATGTTTCCCTCAAAATCACATTCCTCGCCTGTTATGTGTAGTTAACCGGGGATATAAAAAAAGCTTGTTAGAGGATCAGAGAAACTTGTTTTCAATGGAAAACCTATTAGTTTTCAAAGTCTACTAAAATTTTTCTCACACTTGTTATGGGCTCCGTGCGTGACATTTACTTTGAAAACAACTTTCTAGGATATAAACATTCGTCGGGTGTGATTG
>JAQFXU010002370.1:0-21251 GCA_034693705.1 Spatulosminthurus flaviceps
AAAATTGTTATTATTATACTGTGTCGCAAGGCAAATACTGTTCAGTATCAGTGAAATAAATAGATTTCTTTCTCTCTCTTTAGAGCAGCTTTATGGTCCTATCCGCTTATAAAAAAATTAGATTCTGCTTCCATTATTCTGGATAGAGTACCAAGTTCTTCATCTGATGTTTATTTCACAGTGTATCTCATAAAATTGCCTACATCGATGACATTCGTAATTAGAAATGTTTACTTCAATTCATTTTCCCCTTTGCATTGCCTGAAAACCACTATGCACTGCAAGATTTCAAAATAACTTGGCAATTTTTCGGTAGTGCAATGAAATTTAGATTGTATATAGCAATAATAAATGGACTGGAGCTGTAAACCTGACTGTGGCTATGGATTATAAGTGTAAACATGATGCTTATACGACTTTTATAAGTAATGTTTCATCATATGAAACGAACAAAAAGTAATACATCAGTCCGATAACCATCGTTGATCGCTGTAGAAAAGTGAAACTGGCAGAGATAAGAAAGTTACAATCCCTACAAAATATGATCTTGTCACCTAATGAAAACGCTCGCAGTTTAGATCAAAGGGACTTAAGATTGCGACGATAGTCATTCCTCCGACATCCTTTATATCACTTTGGTCATTATCAAAATCTCTTTATAGATGTAGATTAACAGGGAGAGTGTATTACCATCTTTACCAATTAGCTATAGCTACGCCTTTAAACTTCAGTGAGCCAAAAAATATTATTATAAATCACACATAGTAAACTTATTAGTTTTCATACTACATAACACGTTCTAATAAGGAAGGTCGGAAACCTTCCTTCAATCCAGAAATAAGGCTTAATTACTTAAATAACGTGCCGTGGATGCGTGTTCGACCATGCCAAATTGATTCACTTCCAGCTTATACAGTAAAAACTCTTTAAGACGGTCTCTCAAGGGGACCAGTATTTTGGCCGTCTTAACGTATGACCGTCTTACCTATAAGCCGGTCAAGACCGTAATATGTATTATTATAATGTTAGTACTTAAAATACCAAGGATAACGCTACCAAAACGTATCTCATGTATGTATTTAACGTAAAACTACTAATAGGATTAGCAAATAATAGATAATTACTAATAGGAGTTGCACATTCGTTTTAAGTTCGTTTGCAATTTCAGACGTTAAGTTTTATTAGTCTAAAAGATAACTTTTTTTCTTCAAGAGGGTGCACTTGAAAGTATGACCGGCTTATGCATACACCAATACATAGGCGTGGGTGCTGTAGGGACCGGAAAACCAGACCGTCATAAGGAAAAACCGTCTTAAAGGGTAACCGGTTTCCTTAATGTTAAGTGTAGCGGATAGATGTAGGCCCGGACTTTCCAATCTGACCGTTATAAAGGAAAACCGTCTTAAGTGTAGGCCGTCTTAAAGAGTTTTTACTGTATTTTCATTATGTAAGTTAACTCAAGTCATCCTTTAACCAATTCTGATCGGCTGATAGGTACTTTCCATCGTCCCAAATCAAATCATAACAGTGCAGGTTTGTACTTCGACCTAAAAATAAGGGATTGGGTTTTCTTACGTTTCAGTACAAGTTCAGGACTGAGTTCTTTACTGTACCAGGAACCCCATGTTTTTGCAAATAAAGTTGACCTAAAGATCTCTCCGGTTGATACCTATCAGGAAGTTGTCGAGAGAAATTTTATGGCAAGTCCTCGCATAAAATCCATAAACGATATAATCTTCTTTGGACCTCCAGCTTCAAGGTTTATACCGCTTGTGGTGTTAACCTAACGCGTATTGTGTAGTTGAACTTTGAGCCTTAGATTTAATCATAGATTTCAAGGGTATTAAAAACTTGATTCCACCTTTGAAAAAATCGAACAATGATTTATTTTTAAAATGTAAGTCTTACTCCATCTGACAAAAATCATGAATAATTCATTGAATTAGATGGATTTTTCAAGTCAATAAACGTTTTTGAATATTTATGTAAATTTGAGAAATAAATATTTTTTGTTCACATTATAATAATAATTCCCTAAGTTTTTCACAATTGGTGATGGCTATCAGTCTCGAGAAAATCCTCCGACTTTGAAAGCGACTTGGATAAACGAAACTGGATGAAAAGTTTGAAATGGAAAAGTTGTGACCCTATTAAAAATGTTATTAGCCATTAGGTGGTTTTTTGTGGATTTACTCCGTCATGATCCATCATGATTTTGATTCCCATTTCTTTTCAATTTTTCCCTCCCTTCTAAGCTTTTATTCGTTGATTGTAAAGGCATAGTGACAAGGATCAATGTAGGATTTCCCGAGCATTTTCCAACCTCCATACTCCCCTTGCCTTTCCTTATCATTACTATCGCCATCATCATCATCATCATGCTGGGTCATCATCATCAACACTGTCATCATGATCGTTGCATCAAAAGCCCTCTCAACTTGTGCGTAGACAAACACACACACACACATATCACATATACGGAAAGAAAGAGATAGATAGTTCCTCACACAAAGAGAGTGAAGTATTCGAAACATTTGAGTTCACCTTCCGGCCGTTTACCTCTGAGAAAAACTATTTTTCTATTTTCTCTCTCTCTCTCTCACTCTCTATGGTTCGCATACATTGTATAAAGCTCTCACGAACTACGTCTTTCCCTCGTAAAGGCATTGAGATACTTTGGACGGTAAGAAATCTTCATTAATGCATCCTCAGAGCTTGATTTTTATACGTTCGTTGATTCCTTCATGCGTGGCATCCTCATCTCATTAATATTCATTAGAACAAAAACTGCTGGCATGCTGTTTGCAAAACACATACAGATTTTAGCCTACACTCACTCAATCGGACAAATTCATAGGTCTGGAAAAAAGAGGGGGATACGTTGAGATTTGTGTAGTTCTCCTCCTCCCCCTCCTGATACATTCCTCTCACATAATGATAGAAAATCATAGAAACTTGTGCTAGTACATTCCATGATTTTTCATATTCAAGTCTTCATCCGAATCAATCGACCCTTCAGAGGAGAATATAAAATTTCCTTTATTGTCCATACATAGGAGCCTCATCCCTTACAACAAGTGCAAGTACGGGGAACCATTCCGTCTTCAACTCTTTACTTATCCTGATCATGTATTCAGGGAAAAGTTTCTCACTAAAGAGAGAGAGAGAGAGAAAGGATATTTGCTCCCAGTTTTCTCTTTTTCTCCTCTGTATGTCTCTTCATTGATGATAAAAGGAAAGATTTTCAGATTTGAGTAAACAAAGAATATTGATGAGGGGAGGAGGAGTAGAAAGAGAGAGAGAGAGAGAGAGAGAGAGAAAGGAGGAAAGAGCAGGGAACAAGCTAGAACCATTCGAGTATAGAGCGAACATGTATTTATAAAGGCCACGTACAGTGAGCTTTAGCTTATGTGAGGAAAAACCCAACGAGACAAGGGTTGGCCTTAATCAGCTTTTGTACGCTGCCGTGCCTTGTCATTGTTTCTGTGTGACGGAAGATAGAGCTATCCGTGTCCCATCAATCACTCCTACGAATGAGCCCAACTACTTCAACTATCGACTGGTTTTGGTTCGGAGGCTATGGGGTTAGAGTATGTGTGAGTGTGTAGGTTGTTTGTGTGCGTTAGGAGAAATTGCATTTGTTTACGCGTGGTCGTCTGGAATTAGCTTGTATGGCAGTAGTGGGTGCATGTGTACATGTACAATGAAGCTATGTGACGTTCTGTGTGAATAGGGAAGTGGGGAAGTTTCCAGCTCCAGTCCTTCCTCACGTGCTTGCCTCTCATTTCTGGAATCCTCTCCATTGGAAATACATATATAAGTATGTATTGCTCACTCACGCATTCTCCCGTTCCTTCCTCCTCTTCTCCTCCTTATTGCTCTTCATGTTTCAATTGCAATTTCTCATCCTCTGCCCTTCCTTTCTCCCATCCCATACTCATTCCCCATTGTTCTCACATTGTTCATCTTAATTTCCTCTGCACTCCAAAGTTCAGGTGGTTTCATTCGAAACAGTACACAGGTAAATAGAAAGGGGTAACGTAGCCTTGAGCTTTTATGTGAAAATCTTCCACAAAGGGATCCAGTCGTAATTAAGTACAGTATTGTAAAAGTACTTCACCTCATCAGCATCTTCCTCATCCTCGACGTCATCATCATCATCATCCTAGCAACAGCAGCACCAGGCCCATCATCATGAGGAAAACACACAAGGAAGTTTGCCCTTGAGTGGATACTTGAACCAGGAACAAGCAAGAGTCACGTTAGGATTGGCGCTGTCAACGCTTTCTCTACACTTTCTCCTCACCGCAGTGTAATCACACTTTTGGGTGCATGTATTACCAGGGAGTTGTAAATAGTAGTAGCCGTAGTAAGAATCCACAAGCCTTTAACCATCGTAGGAATGAATTCCCTTGCATGAACCAAATAAGTTATTATCGTTAATCACGGACGTTGACTACCTTCCTGCAATGACTTACAAACATGATCCCCTTTCCTCTTTCTACTTCCAATCCACAACTGTCAACTCTACTAATGTGGCTAATGGAGAGCAGCCGCTGTTACTTACACTTTTCATATGTACACCTACACACACGCTTCCCAAAATAAGGGCATGTATAATGTTACACCTTACTTGCATGTGTTTTAATTTGATATAATTATATATGTGTGGGTGAGCGGGTAAAATAAAGGTCAAAACCTTCGGACAAAAAGGAATTTCCCTACTTCTTATCATTGCCACTAAGTTAGTGGGGAACCCAGCTTGGATTACTTCTATCACCAATGTTTATATAGCAAAGAGCGGCGTAATTAAAAATACATAAATGCCGCTGCTATTATGTCGTTAGGCTGATATTGTGCAAATGTTTCTCGAATAATTGCTCAACCAAGTTACTCCATGCTGAGGCAACTATTCCACGCGAGCTGAGTTGGTTTTCTCGAAAAGGGAAAAAAACTGTTGAAGGAGTGTAAACAGTAATAAATTATCTACAATTTAATTCAAGGCGATTTCCAAGGCCTAGATCCTCTAAAATAACACTAAGTAAAATATTGCAGCATAGGAAATTATTGTGGCTTTGCCCAGTTTCACATTTTCCAAACTTTACAACAAGCAAAGATCCCGGGAGCAAACGCATTCCATTGCTTGTATATTTATATGTATTATAGTAAAGAACGTAACAAAAATATAAGTTTAGTTCTTATAAGCAATTAAGCTACTTTTTCCAGCAGCCTTATCACTTTCCCATGGGCTTCACTCCAATGGGCTGGCAAATTCTCAATTGAAGTCCATTTCTTGCCCACATTGTTTCCCCTCCTAAATTGTAAATAGGAGTGTCCGACGCCTCACTCCTAATGTAATTCCATTTGAAATATAACCTGGTCAAGGGTCAAAGCTACGGAAACTAATATCCCTCTAACCCCCAACAGACACTCCATTTTGAAAGGTGTAATTTTTTTCTTTCACAAATGGAACTTCTATGAGAGTATCGAGTTTAAAAAAGCTTTGTCTTTAGTCAGATTGGAAATGGATTGGAGGATAAAATGTGGCTTGAAATTAGAAACTTTGAGACGGGCTGGAATGACAAGTGAGAAGTAAACACGTGATGGGCTCTCGGTTTCCCAACGGTCCGAATGGTGCCTAGGATGATGAGAATTTTTGGGAGCACCAGAACCGCGGAGAGGGGTCTCGGGGCCTTTTTTCACTACTTTTTACCACTTAACTCACTCAGCCAGCTATGTACATATACACTTTGTTATATATATACTGGTTGTATACTTGAGGAGGGGGTGAGTCATGAAAAGGTGAAATTGACCGGAAGAGTGAGGTGACCTCCCTCAGAAAAAATCCTGAGTGAAGGAAATGTGTGTGTAGGTTCGTAGGTTGGTGGTGCGGACTAGTTCAAATGTTAGGAGTTGTTGTTTTTCACATGCAATCTTGTCATTACCCACTTCTTTAGTAAATCACAACGACGAAGAGAGAGAGAGAGAGCGTCGTAGAAAGAGAAGCACACACGCTTTTTTAATTCTTTTCTCATCAGCCAAATACTTACGTAAATGTAGTCGTTGAGTGTTCTATTACCATGGTTGAGAAAAAAACTATAGGTATCCTTCAGTACATTGGACCCATATTCTTACCTTCTTTCCCACAAAAACTCCCATAGTAAAATAGTACTTGAGACTTAATGTCCTGGTTTTGTGTATGAGAAATAGAGGCGTGAGAGATTCTTCCAGCATGCTCCTCACCACACTATATTGCTTTTTTTCCTCCATAAAGAGTTCTTCATCCTTCGCCAAAAGCTTGGATAATGCCTGTCCGAACCTTAAAGGACCATGCAAGGACATAAGTATGCTCTGATCACATCCTTCCCCTACAAGTGACTTTTCAACACAGTTTCTTTACTTCCTTACCTCAAAGTTTCTCTTCTTCCTCCTCCTCCTCCTCCTCCTCCTCCTCGTCTTCTTTGTCTATTTCGCTTCCTAAATCCTTCTTCCCTTTGCCTCACACCTACCTTTTCTTTACAGCCCGTACTCCTTGCTAAAAAAAAGGTAATGTCTCATCCACTTAAGGCAAATATATTTACTCATGCATAGATAGTTCTGAGAGCAAAGTTTCCGCAGGAAAAGAAATATTGTAAATTTAAGTGTATGCTTTCATTACTGTAACTTTGGTGACTCGAGAAAATGTGAATGGAAATAACGGTTTAAAAAAATTATTGTCAACTTATTAAAAGGAAATTGTTTCTGGTATAACTTGATATGATTAACATTAAGCGTGATTATGAATGAAATAGGAGTAATTAGGGTGAGATTAATTTGCTCACATGTGACAGTCCCTGGCGATGGTAGGGTCTGACGAAACTCATGGACGGGTCCCGTTCCAACTCTGTGGAATGGAGGGCTATGCGAAAAGGAGGGCATTATAATGATGATGATGATTATGCAAAGAGAAAAATTATAAATTCCACACGTTCCGACTAAAAACTATGTGGCAGAGGCAGAGTGCTATATTTGTGGAAAGCTACACACACACACACACAAACACCGTGTGTGCTTGTATATGCAAAAGAGGGAGAGGAAAAATAAAGAGAGCGAGTGTATGAGCGCATAAAGAGGAGGAATTCCAAGCTTGGTGTGGTGATAAGTACCAAGGAGAGAGAACATTTCAAGCTGAAGGTAAAAGTATGCCGCCTCAAGCCTGGAAGTAATGTGGAAACATGAATGTTTTTATATATGTAAAAGTTGTGTGGCCAAAAAGAAAGGGACTAATATTTCCATCCATTCTATTACTAATGCTCCTTGAAGATATAAAGAAATGTATTTTCATGTAGTAATAGATTTCTCATGCACATTTTAGAATAAATTGGCCTCTCTTGAATTTCACTAAATTATTTACAATGGAATCTTAATATGAAAGGATGCTCCATTTAGTTACTCGCATGATAACTAGGGAGCCAGAGCTTTTAAGACATGCATGAAAGCATGTATCGTAGATTCCTTCATATGCATATTACAGTTGAGAGTGAGTGCGTGTGCTTGTTTGTTTGTTTGTGTGTATTTGTAATAGAGCGGAATGGAAATTAGCTGATCCTTTCCAACAGACTAATTTGGTTGCCATTAGGAGGAGTGACTTTGTGAAACTGATTAAAACTGGACCAACTTGTTTTATTTAAATGATCGCTCCCACCCAAGTACAGTCATTCATTGCACTCTAAGGAGTAAGATAGTCATATAATTGTATCTCTAAATATCATATCGTATAATAATTTTTCTTAACATCGATCCTTTGGTATATCATAGCTGGGTTTATATGTATATATATATATATATATATATATATATATTTATAGTAATAGTATATATATTTATTTATGTTATAAGTAGACGACGAACCATAAAAAACATCTCCTTTTTCTATAACCTCACACACACACATGGGTTTCCACGCAACACCTTCTTCCCTACGCCATAAGAACAAGAACAGCACGCAAATACGAGAGCGACCTGAGAATCATTAAATAACTGCCTGGCTGTCTGGTTCCACCTTCCCCACATTATGTATGTATGTCCGTGAGTCCATCAGTGCATATAACTGTACATATACACAAATATCTTCGCTTCTCTTCTCCAGACAGTCCTTGTATCCTCATGTGTTCCACAGCCCGAGGTTCAACACGAGTTCAAGTATAGAAACCGAGCTCATTCCCTCACCTGGAATAACAAACATATTTTCTCAATATTAGCTTTCCACAACTTTCACTTTCAAAGACAAATCATCAAAGAGTTTGTTGGGGGCAATTCTAATGCCAATTGTAGTTTTCTCCGTATCTACAACTGAATTTTCCAATCTTGGACTCTTTTTTTCAATTAAGGTTTAACCTCAAGACGAAATGCAATGCTTTATTGATATACTCTTGTGAACTTTTTAAAGACGTATTGAATTTACTTATTACAATGTCTTCGGATGTATTTACATGAATGCTTTTCAAAAATTATTAAATTCAAAAGTTATTTTTTCTCCAGTAGTGACGTTCTGTCAAAACTATCCTATCGGAGAATCACCAGATGGATGTGAAAATGTTTTTATTCTGAGGGCGGGAGCCCTCACAATGCAAATATCAAATAGAATTTTGAACCAGTAAGAAAGAGAGGGAATGAAGCACTGGCAAGCATCATAAAAATTCCAGATAAAAACTGAAGGTTTTAATTTAAAAAATCAAACTACTTAATCTTGGAATTCTTGGTATCTGGCCTTGGAGTAGGTACGAGGATTTGAGTACGTCACGCAAGGAAAAAAATTGCAAAGTCATTTTTACTTGTCATACATGATCTACTCCAGTTCCATCCTTACTACAGTATCTTTTTTTCAACCCATGTATATATCATGTATATCAAATTAAGTAACTTTTACACAAATGAGTATCATTGGCCTAATTCCAAAACTAATATTTTTTGGACCGTCACTGTGAATCCTCTAGAAATCTTCGAGTTCTTTCTCAACGGCCTAAATTATTTCACTTTTTTAACAGTACCAAAAGAATACTAAAGAGAAGTAATAAGATAAACAAATGGAACGCGACTCATTTTGCAATCATCAAAAATATAGACTCGGGGAGGATCCAATCTGGGACATTTAGGAATTAGGGCGACGGTATGTAGGGTCTTATAAGACTAGGTATTATCATGTCCCCAAGAAGACTTCACATTTTTATGAAAATCACGTAGTACATCTCCCTAATAGTCCTTTGGACTACATTTTCCACTTGCATTTTGCGTTGCCAATTTTTTTAAATTCCGAGATTTTAATTTTCCTACGAAATTCTAATTTTAAAATTTTAAATGGAGCTCAAATGGGTTTTCTATTTCTCATGGAAACGGTTTTCTATTCTTCCCTGCAAAAATATTAATTCAAAAAATCAAAACTTCATTTATCTGCAACTCGAGTTCTGGGTGAATTCTGGAATAGTTCTCTTGTACTAAATTACTAACGTATTAATAAGTAGTCGAGTTAGTTAAAACAGTAAAAATTTACTACTAAAATTTGATTTACACACATGGGCTTGTACCGTTTAAATACACTTACATTTTATGTATTTTTTAAATTCTAAACGTGAAATAACTGCGATACGAGTTCTGTTGTAAATTCAATCTTGAACGTACAAAAATTTTGGTTTGCTTGCCTTAATTTTTAATTTCGTGTATCTTTTTATTGAATATTGAAATTTTAATATGTGACTATTCCTGCGTTTCCCTTGGTCAAATAGCCGCGGTTTTGAAAATCCGTAGCACTCGGGCACAAGAAATTATTGTGTATCCACACAATGACCTAACTGTTTAGATGAAACCAGCGCAGCCTCTGCATAGAATAATTCAACAATAATAATGCATTCATGACATTGTAAAAATCGACATTTTAGCGTGCGCGGGAGTTCAAAAGTCAAAACTGGACTTTCAATCAAATTTAAACATCAGAAATGAATATAACCCCTTAAATTTAAGGGACTTAAACCTCTGACCAAAATTGGAGTTGACCATAGCATAGGCTTAGTGTTGGAGACAAAACGTTTACCGTACTAGAGTATTTGGAGTCTCGAAAAATTAGAACGCAGTCAGGTTGGTTCAAAGAGCTTAACGTGTAGTTATGCTCCACAAACAAGGTGCGCCTTGAAGTTTCTTGTTGGAGGTAAGAAATGCAAAACTAATATTCATAATAACTGTCAATGCATTTAACTGCGTAAAAAGAAAAAATAGAATCTATTGTGTTGCCCGGCTCCGTTCTTAACAAGCCCCAGCCGATCTCGTTCGGTGAAGTTATTGTACTTAACACAAGCCCAAGAATTAGGCCAGATCTTGCGTTGCAGTTAAATCAATTTTTGAAGTTAAAAAATACTACTTTTCCGGTGTGACTTCTTTTCGGCAGTTGAATTTGTAAATCAAAAACCTTTTTTTGAAATTATAATTTTGGATCGAAATCCCGGAATTTAAAATACTGAAATCTTAAAAATGGAGATTTGTGATCAAATGTATGAAAAATTACTCCGAAAAACTTAGGCTTAGCCAGAAAAGACTTGGTTAGAAATTAGCTAAATTAAATAGCTGAGAGGTCTTGCGTCAAGTCTACCTAAACTTAAGGTCAATTTCATTGACATTAAAGTTTCATGTTCATTTCCTCAGATTAAAGTTAACAATTGTGTCAAACATGATTTTGATTTTCAAAATAAGAGATTGACGGTATGAATTTGACGCTTGCTAAATGAAAATGAATTTCCTTGAGGAAAATTTATACAAGACCTTCCAGGTTAAACGTATAAGGTTGGAAAATTTCCCTTACTCAAGAGAAATTGAAGAGATGACGCGGAGCGTAAGAGCTATCGCTTAGAGGAGAGACAAGCTTAAAAGATGAGACCTGCCAATAAATAAATACCGAGAGAGGAGAGAGAAAGAGACCCGAAGCATTCATAAGAGATGCATTGCACATCCGGACTTAAATATGATGACTAGTCACGAGGATAAATGTGAGGGTTGTGTTTGGCGTACTTGCCTCTCCAAGTCCGGGCGACAGCTAACTAATAACTTGAACCAAGTTACGAGCCTCTCATTCCGTCTCTGTCTTCTCATCCATTTTCATTGCACCTCACGTCTCTCGCCTTTCTCCCCCCTCTTTCTCTCTCTCGCACTCTCCTCCTAACATGAAGTAAGCGCGCTTTGATGTAACTACCTAAGAGCAACCTGGCTCCTTCACATTAAAAGGATTCAAGCTCTACACTCGAAAACTTTTTCATTTTGACCTAACCTTTTCTTGCAACCAGAGCTTCTCATTATCTCCTAATATATCTGTGCCTTCTCATATGCCGAAAGAGCGAGGAGTCGCTCTCCACAAAAACCCTCCTCAAAATTTCAGATGCGAACCCCTTCACAAGCCTGTGGTTTCTACCTCCTTTTTCAAACGACTGTGGCTGGGTTCCTCCTACAAAAAATTTCATTGTAAGCGAGCGTTCCTCAAGCTTTTTTTATTTTTACTCTTCTCTTGGAAAAAAATCTTTTTATAACATACAACGGCAGATTCAAACACTTTACAACTTTATTTTCTCAACTCTCTCTCTCTCTCTCCATGTACTTGCTGTGATGGAAAATCGTTTTATAAAAAGGGATGGAAGAGAAAAGGGGGAAAGGTTGGCCAGTCCGTGAGAGAAAACTGTGAAAGAAGAAAGATTAGAGTATAAAGGGATAGATAGGAAGAGTGTAATGGAAATTCGGGGAGGAATCCCTACGAAATACACAACTTGTGCAGATGCAGGTGAAAGCATTAGTTGAAGTAGACCTTAAGCCCTGGATTAGACTCCTGCCGTACTTTCACTTCCTACAGTTCCTACTACTTTGTTTAAGGTAAGTTATTTTGAATGTACAATATTCGATTCGTATGGGAAAGGTTCAGTTTGTTCTTTGTAAAACTCTCTCGTGTTGTTATAACTCTCTCGTGGTTTGTATTTACACTTTGTATGTGGTTGAGTTCTTATAAGGAAATAACGGGAAATGAAATCATGTCCGATAATGAAAATTGCCTAGACCCACACACACACACAAGCACAAGAACAAGCCCACCAACTCAGAGTCACATGGTGAGAGTACATTTACACAGAATAACACACTTGTCCATCTCCCATATTACAAACCGAGGGAACTTGGTTGAAGAGGTGAGTTTGAAAAGGCGCTTGCTGTTTCCATGTGTACACATTTTTATGTATGGAGTGTGTATGTATGGGAGAGTGTGTGTTTTTAAGTGTATGTAAAGGTGCTTCCACACGTCAGTCGCTAGTACTTGTTCTGGTAAAAGTGGTTTTTATCACGTAATCATCAGTTTTGGAATAAAATGTACTCGCACGAACACAAAAGTGAAAGCCATTTACATCAAAGGGATGATGAGAGGAGGAAAAGAGAGCCTTGAACATATTTATGGGCAAACTAATCAGAAAGGATCGATATGGAGAGAAAGAAATTTTTTTCATCCATTCACACATCCACCCAAAAAAGGGTTTGTTTATCCCACCACCTCACATATAGCTCATACCTCTATGGATGGTATGGAGGGGTGGGGAGGAGGGGTGGCGTGGAAATGGGAAAAAAGTATGAGAGAAAATTCTGGAGGAGTTCCTTTCTTTCTCTCTCTCTCTCTCTCTCTCTTCCTTTCCTGTAATGATCCATCAATCCAATTTTGTAGGTCGGTCGACAAGACAAAAAAATTGTAATAGTTGCTTCTTTTTCCCCGTCTTTTCCAATTCTCTGCTTTGAACAGACAACATGGTGTGTGGCGGAAATGCAGGGGAATGCAATGCAAAAAATAGTGAGTGAGTAGTGCTTTGGAATTGGAGTAAGGCCAAATCATTTCCATCCTCCGCTTTACGTATTCCTAGTGTCTTTCTCCTTTCCCTTCCCATCTCTCACTCCACTTGTAGCGGGAGGGAGAGGCCCGACGAAGAAAAAATACAATTCCGTGGTAAGTTTAGAAAGAAGACGAAAAAAAGGGATGGAGAGGGAAAAAAGAGAGGAAAAAAATTGGGAGAAAGAACTATACAGGGGAAAAATCAACGATGGTATGGCATTTGAATCTATATACTCTCAATGCAAAGGGGAAGAAAGAATATGAAAGTTGCGTCTTCAGTAGTTGGGAGTTGGTTGGAACATGTTATTTAAAGCGGTTTATAGCAGTAAGAGTTCCATAGGACGAGGAGGGAATGGGGAAAAAGAAAATATAAGAAAGAGGAGCAAGCAAGATCAAGTTTTTAGGGCATAAATACAGAGAGAAACGACAAGGTATTGAAAAGTTCACAATCTCTAAACTTTCCTCACGGTGACACGATCAAGTCGGAGTAGTGCGCCCAATTCCCCACTGAATTACCCCTAACCTCTCACTCGCTCACACTTCCCCTCTTCCCTCGCTCTCTCGATCTAACTCAGCTCTCTTACTCCAGAGCCTCACTTTATACACGAGCCCGCCGTGCCTGTCCTCAAGTAAAGATGCGAGCCGAAAGGGAAAAAGGTTGTTTTAAATAAGGTGTGTGTGAGAGAGAGAGTGTGTGTACGACTCTGAAAGAATATTTCATGTTAAAGGTAAACTTAAAGTTGGAAGTTAGATGGGAAATACTTGCTCTGCATACATAGAAAAAGAGTAATAAAAAGCCTCTTGACGCAAGCCTCTCTCTCTCACACACACACTCTTTCCCCATGGTTCTTCTCAAGGAGAAGCGCTCATGATGGCCCTGACGGAAAGGTTCAGCTCACACGAGCAAGGTATAGCCTAAGCCATGGTAAAACTAGATGAATTATCACTTGACGAGCTTTCACTTACTTTCTCTCACAGCCTGGTTTCCCTAGCTGCTAATCCTCGTGGAAAGTTGTTGCGGGTATTGTGAGGTTGGTAGCATAGGTCCCTGCATTTCAGTAACAAGGGAGGATCAGGCGGAGGAAAAATAACTTTCCTCTTCTTCTTCGTCCACTTCTTCTTCTTCTTCTTCTTCTTCATGTTTTGCGGCTCCTGATGGTTCGATACGTTCCCTCTATACCAGACACATGGGATCATCTGCTCCTGCTGTCGCTTCAAGTGTACACATGTAATTGTATGCATATGCGGGTATAGACTATGTACGTGAATATTACATTGGACCTGTTACTACTATGTATTTGTACGGTGTACGTTCCAAATGGTTTGAATATTCAGTATGTTTACGATTTACATGGACTTAGGTGTGTCGTATGGCTGAATGGATCAGTGGTTCATGTGCAGTATGCACGTGTGTAGCGGCATACGTTCACTTGACTATGTATTGTGGGTTGACTGCTGGAAGCTTTTAGCTTGCTGGATGGTCGTACATGTACGCGTAGATTAATGTTGAATGTACTATGGGTATATGTGTGTATTTGTAGGTGTGTATTTGTATTAGTGGGTGAGCTTGAGTATGTCAGGATGGTTGGATGTCCGGAGTAGTAGGTTTGTGTGTAGATGGATTTGTTGCTGGAGCCTGTAATCATGCGTGGTTGTTCAATGTGAATGTTTGACTGTCGGTGTGTATGGGATTTTAAAAGGCGAGGGTGATGGCGTTTGTATGTGTGTGTGTGTGTGTGTGTGTGTGTGTGTCTATGTGTATTTGTGTATGTGTGTGTGAGTATAAAGGAGGTAAACTTAAGTAAACAGGCAGATCTTCTGCCTACAAAAAGTTGTATGAAGACAGCGTGGGGGAGATTTTAGACATCAGTGCCACAGTATCCCTCTTGATAGCCCTCATCAGGCGAGTCTCTGGCGGATGGGGCTGTGATTCTGGCACCGACTTTGTTCTTGTTGAAGAGGCCGCTCATGACTGTGCTTCCATTGCTTGGTGGGACATAGAAGCTGTTGTCACTGTACACACTATTCTCATGAATGATGGGAAGTCCGTAGTCGGGTGGGTATTCGGCAGAGTAGCCCAGGTTCCGGTAGCTCTGCTGCTCCCAATTCAACTCGCTATTGCTACTGTGGTCTTCCATTGCCGTTTCCTTTTTTATTTAAAAAAAAAAAGAGTCAAAGGAAAAACTTTATAAAAAATATTAGCTCATCTTGTAAAAGGCTCTAGAGCCCAAAAAGGTAGCTCATCCATCATTACACCCCTATAGTAGCAAGTATAGTCCGAATCCCACAACAATCCTTCCAATACTCCAACCAATAATATCTTCTCCACTCTCCTTTCTCATCTCCCTTCCCAGTTTCCACTCACCATGGACCACCTTCAGTGATTCTTTTTCTCTCTCTCTCTCTCTCTGCTTCTCTTCATATCTGAACAACATGGAGTGTTGCTTTTGAGAGTGCAAAGCCGGCTAAAGAGCTGAGGGCATTGGATGGGGAGAGAGAAGATTTGGCACAAATGTTTACCCACCATATTCCTTGCACGCACATGCAAAGTTATCAAGTGTGCCGCATACGACTCCCGTAGGATTAAATCTCTCTAATATCCATATGTACACTGCCTTGCTAATGGGCACATGTAATACTCTGCAGAGTAAACTCCACATTAGTTTTAATGTCAGCATCCAAAATATTATGTACTCCCCGCCAAGCACACACTCACTCAAGGCTCTCCCTTGCCTGGCGCACAACTATTTCCGCTCTTTCTCACGTTCTTCCTCATCATCGGAGGAGATTGGTGGGTCGGCGTGGAAAAACTTTAAAACTTCTCAATGCCCGCGACGTGTGGAGAAGGAACCTGAGGAAAGCCTACCTCATATTCCAAAAATAAGTAAGTAACTATCTCTCACACATTTATACATATCTATGGAGAGAAAGAGAGAGAGAGAGACAAGACTACTCAAAAATCCGCTCAAGAGACTATTTTCCAAGAAATGTCTTCGCTCTTACCCAGTAATACCAAGTACGGTATTCTAAAACCAACGGTCTTTTTACACCCAGCCATTTTTACCATTATATTGATGGAGCTTGGAAGGAATGACGGGGAAGCATAATCGTCAAATATATTATTCATGAGTGCGTTTTGTACACGACAGAAATTAAATATAGACAACCTACTTTCTCAGCCATGTAAACACTTAAGATTATGGCACGTCATTTATACACATGCAAAACCGGCTTAGTAGCTTCCAGCTCTAAAACTTTCTTCTGAATGAATGCAAATGTTTTCCTCGCTCACTGCTCTCCACTCTTTACCATTCCGAGCACCACAGTTTTATTTCTACCTCAGTATGCATACATTGTAGCTTAGTCAACCAAGGATAAGAGCAGACAGGCTCGGTAATCATAAGTACATAGTTCTAATATGCAAAAACATGGGCAAGAGTCTTTTTCTCACCAAAATGGTAATAAAGCTGAGAGTTTTTTTTTGTCTGGTGAAAGTAATAAAAAATATAATTAAGTACAAATAATAAAAGAAGAGAAAATGTTACCTGGTAAGGACCGCTATTATTAGTCTCAAGAATGAGATCAGGATTATCAGTCGAGTCGATTTTAGTTTTGTAACCGTTGGCAACTAATGAGCCGGGATTAATTTCATAATTAAGCCTTGGAGGCTTGACTGGCGTGGATGTGGCAAGGATTTCAGGTGTCGTCTTCGATGATTCTTTTCTCCGACTTCGACAAAGTGCAAAAATAGTGGCAGCCACAATAACGAGGAGGATGCCAACGAGCCCGAGAGAGATGAGGATAATATGGGTCGTCTCCAAGGTCGGGAAAGGGATGGGTGGAAGGATCTCAAGAGTAAAATTGGCTTCAATGAACCCTGCTGGATTCTCTACGACGCAGTAAAAATCACCTGAGTCTTTCTCCAGGGCGTTCGTTAATAACAAAACGCTTCGCATACCATCCTAGAAGAAGAAAAAAAATTGATCGTGAAAAAAATCCAAAAGTTAACACTTTCACCCTAACAAACAAACATTCCCGCATTATGTACGTCAAGGAAACTTGATTATTTTTGAATTCTTTCCTTCAGTGCCAATTCCCCTTTATGAAACTATATATGAGAAGGGAAGGAGGAGGATATGATTCATAGGGAGAAAGTATAGGGGTGAAAGAAGGTTCGGAAGAGGAGTAAGGATGTAAGTCGTTGAAAGAATTCGTTTTTACAAGTTTTGGCTCAAAGAGAAAGTGACAATCGGTGAGAAAGGTGTATGAGGAATAGGAGAGAGGGAGAGAGAAAGCAAATGGTAATGAAAAGATTAAATGAGCGGAGAAAGGGAGCGATGGAGTAAGTGAGAGAGAAACGAAAATGAGTACCTCATGGATGAGAAATTTGCGATGTGCGCTAATCAACGTATTGTTGGCAATTGGCCTCCCATAAAGATACCAACGTATGCTGGTGATGGGCACGGAGTCAAAGATACACTCAAGTGTGGCATTTTCTCCTTCATGGACTTTCACATGTTTAACGGATTCCAGGATTCGGGGTACACAGGCGAAGTCGGAGACAGTCAACTCTGAGAATCGTCGACCTGTGAAAAAAAATAGGGAAAGAAAGAATTGGGTGAACGTGCTGCGGACAATCATGAAGATGCAACGGAACACATTGGATAAATGAGTGGGCAGGGAACCATAAAAAGGGTCAGTGATTTTTCCCTTCCTACGTTGTCACCAAGTAAAGCAAGAGTTGTACTCGTCCTACGTACAAGAAAAAGAAAAGAAGATTACAAGAGTGCAAACAAGACTGACGTGCTAATCTAGCTGGTGTATGACATTCAGGTGAAATGGGATGTGGGATGTTTCTCTTCTCAATCCAGACTTTCAGGTCTCGAAGATGACAGTCGCATTCCCATGGGTTCCCATGCAATTCCACTCCATGTAGGTTAGCCAAGGATTTTACCTTTTGGAAATTAAAAAAAACCCATTACTTTCTCCACTTTCACCCTCATTTCCCAACTCTTCTGTTTCACCAAAAATCACATGTCAATACTCACTCTCACCCGTTGTCAGTTCTAGCACAATATATTGTAGGGTATTTTTTTCAAACCACTTCTCTCAATTTTCTTACTCTCAGCCCTGTTTCCGTGGGACAATTAAATTGACAAGTGAAGATTATAGACTCACCTTTTTTAAAATGAGAGCGAGCCAAAAAGGGATTTGTTATTTTGTTGAAACTGTTTTTTGAAAGATTGATTTTTGTATGTGTTTGATCAATGCCGGCGGTATCTTTTGTAAAAATGTTTTCGGGGAAGAGTTTCAAAACCCTTTTCCGAATTTTTGCAAGAGATAATTTTGCAAATTTTTCGCACAAACGTTTCCCCTTCTTTTTCGTCAACTTTTTTGAGAAGGTTTATAACTTAGTGAAAAGTTGTTTTCAAAGTATTACAAGAAACTTGCTTTAAGCTATTTAGGACGGTGTGGCTGAATTAAATGATTTTTATGTCAGAACTTCAAAAACATTATTATAGTTGATACCTGGAGCCAATAGGGTGGTCCCATTGGCAACAGATTAACTTCTCAAATATTTCCTGGTTTGGATTTTGAATAGAAACTTTGAAAATAAGAACGTATTTAATAATTTGTAGCTTATTCAGTGGTACATAAGAGCAAGTTGTGAGGGTTTGACTTTGAACTTTTTGCATTAACCATTGTATATATTTGTGTGTAACGGAGGGTGTTAGCCATTTGTATAAATTAAAGCTACAGTTTTATTTACCTAGAATTCCCAGGGCTATGTAACTTTTAAAATTACACTAGCTATTGTTAACCACACGCTTAGTCCATCAATGGGATCACTTGTCAATGGCTTAACTGTTATGCCCTTAAGGTAAATGGAAATCTTTAAATAAGCTGGTAAGGTAATATCACTTAACTTGATCCTTCATTTCCGTAATACATAAAGATTTTTCAAGCTGTAATTTTGTGGCCCAAGGGAAGAAAATTCTAATCTTTTCTGAGCATCTCCATTTTTATCTTTCACAATAATTCCAGTGTACTCTGCATTACTCAGCGGTAACATCTGAGCCTTGTTTTTTCATTCTTATCGAACTTCATAGAGTTTGTAATGGAAAAACCATTTTCGCTCTTGGACTTTGGAAGTCTGCAAGCATTTGTCTCCTTCGGATTTATCTCTTGAACATACTCTGTACAATTTATTGATGTGTGGAGAGAAACTTCTACACAAAATGCAATGTTTTTCTACGGTTTACGTGGATGTTGTTGTAAGAAAGATTAGTTTATTTTCCTGAGGTTTCAAGTACAGTGAGTACCCTTCCTCAGGCGAGCTAAAACTGATTAAACTTGCATGTAAACTATTGTATACATTACATTATTATTAAGCATATACTAGCATTGTAGGCACAAAAAATGTTCCAAAGTTTGAAAAATCTTGTTGGAAATTAAAAGTTCTAGCATACTGTTAAATTCGCTTGAAGCACTTTAAAAACCTGCAAATTTGACAATAAAATCCTACCAATCTCAACCCATTTAAAATCCATTAAAAATTGCAAAGCTCCAGGCTTCCCTATGTAAATGCATGTAAACAGCCATATGCAACTGTGAGGACAAGGGTTTTTTCCAAAGTATAATATGCATACTTTCCAGGCGTTCCCGAGAAACTTTGTATATTTTACTTGGTTACAAGCAATAATGGTTATATTTTGCAAACAACAGCATCCTATGACATTTGTCATAATTTCTCGCTAATAGACAACGTGGATAATTTTCAGTTTAGACTTGAGCCTTAGAAAATAAAATAATAATTGTTGTTGTGGCAGCGTGCCAACATTTCATCTAATGTTCCTTTGAAAATTCCCTTAAAAATGCATATCTTTCAAAATTGATGGAAAAGGTGCACGACCTAGGTTCCTCTACCATTGTGCTTGCACAGTATTCTATTTATTTTGCCGCATTTCTCTCTAAAACGTAGAGTAATTATAATTTACTGCATCAGAAAAATAACATAAGAACAAAAGCGATTACATTGAAAGGAATAATATTGACTCGTCCCAACAAGAGAGAATTTTCGGAATAAATATTCGCAATAAAGGGAATTCATCCATTACAATAATATCGCCTTTCAGTCTAAAACCACTAGATGAGTGTACACGCCCCTCTCATATATTTATACTGCGGAGGTTGAGATATCCACGCTCATGTTCCATTCTAATTACTCATAAGAGCTGCTTGCCATGTAGTACGTGGAAAACCACTTGGAAATCTTTAAAATAAATACATATAAATATGATACTGTGGAGGAGTGTACTACAAGTTACGGGATCCATTTACATTTGAATTTCGTTTTGTCACTAAAAGTGTACAATACTTCAAAGAGATTCAAGCTACACATAGAAACAAAGACGAGTCCCTATCAATAGAAGCATATCCTCTCTTTTCCTATATGGCACCTCTCCATAAATATAACTACTACACACTCAAAAATGACGGAGCTTTCAAAAGCTTTCCGCTATACGTAACAAAATCTCTCGTAAATTTTTTTCCCCCTCCAGCTTCAAATTCCTATACACAAGAAAAGCCTACATAGCGCAATATTTTTCCTACTCAAAAGAGAGATTTCAATGAAATGCCATGTTGGAAATGTCAAAATATTCCAAGAGTTTTTTAAAGAGCTGAATGTATTTTTTTTAATGAGAAAAAGCACATTGAGTTACTTGAGCACTATATTTGAATTTAATATCAAGTAAAATATTTTGAAAGGGAATAGTAAATTATCCTTAAAATGATATGTTCTTAGAATCCTACATAAAGCTTGAAATTCTAACATTTCATAGAATTTCCTCCACATACATATAAAACCCAACAAATCAAATCCCACACTCTGAAAAACTCTTTCAATCTACAAAAGTGATTCTCTTTATATAAGAAATTACAACCATTTTCCTCCTGACCTACTTTTTTCCCAAGCTTTACTCTTTCAGAGTATTTGAAAATATAAATGAAGAATGAAGTTCATGGGAAAATTGGCATGTTTTTGTTGCTCTTGTTGTTGAAATAAATGATTATTTTGGAATTGTGAGTAGTTTCAAAAGTTAAATCAATACTTGATCTTCCCTGGGAGGAAATTCAAAAATTTCTTATATGTACAACGCTATAGTAAATAGTATGTAATAACATATAAGGAAAGTAAAGAAGATCATGTGGAAATAAAATTATTTGAGAATAAATATTATGTAAATTGAACGAGCTTCAAAAATGTTACGAGGTTGTTGAGAGTGAGAGAGAGCAAGAGAGGGAAGAGAAAGTGCGTAGAGGTGAGTATTTCCCATGAAATAGTAATTCAAATATAATGGAAAATGTACAT
>JAQFXU010002371.1:0-21245 GCA_034693705.1 Spatulosminthurus flaviceps
ATTTTGTAGAAATTTGTGGAATTTTTATTTTGTAGAAATTTGTGGAATTTTTATTTTGTAGAAATTTGTGGAATTTTCATTTTCTAGAAATTTTCGAAATTTTCTATAAAGTTCTAGACTATTATATTAAAGTTCCAGAATATTCTAGAAAGTTCTGGAATTTTCATTTTCTAGAAATTTCCGAAATTTTCTATAAAGTTCTAGACTATTCTATTAAAGTTCCAGAATATTCTAGAAAGTTCTGGAATCTTCTATAAACTTTTGGACTTTTTCGATTAAAGTTCTAAATTCAAAATTTTGTTTAGAGCGTCCTGGATTTTGTCTGGAGCATTCTTGAATTTAAATCATTTCAAAATTTTGTTTAGAGCGTCCTGGATTTTGTCTGGAGCATTCTTGAATTTAAATCATTTCAAAATTTATGTTTAACAAAAAAATAGTTGCCATCGGTCAGATTTGAACCCGTTACTCCGTGTTGGCAAGTTTGACACTTTATACATTGGGCTACGTGGTGGAAATTTCCATGACTCTCACTATTTTTTCACGCCCTTTCACGCCTGGGTGGGCCATGCTTTTTTGCATGTGGAGTAGTTGTGACCTGACCCACCGATTGGTTTTGGTTTGATTTCCCTAACTATATTTTAAAGAAGAGTATTAAAAATTCTTAACTCTTTTCGAAATTTCTAGAAAATTCCGGAATTTTTGTTCAGGTTTTGTCTATTAATTTTTCTGGAGCGTTCTTGAAATTTAATCATTTCAAAATTCATATTTGCATTCAAAAAAATTGTTGCCATCGATAGTATTTGAATCTGCACCCGGGTTGGCAAGTTCGACACTTTATGCATTGGGCTACGTGGTGGAAATTACCATCACTTTCTCTATTTTTTTCACGCCCTTTCACGCCTGGGCGGGCCATGCTTTTTTGCATGAAGAGTAGTTGTGACCTGACCCATCGATTGGTTTTCGTTTGATTTCCCTAACTACATTTTAAAGAGGAGCTCTCCATTTAACCCCATGTATTTTGGTCCGGACTCACATCTTACTAAATTAGTAAAGATATAGATAGATAATATGTAGAATATTGTAATACGTTATTTAAATACATTCATGGCTTCACGCCTAATTAATAACCATATAATAATTATAGCTACTCATAATTTTGCCTTTAATTGATGATAGTTATTGACATGTCCACATACATTAACACGTCAGGATCATATTCATGAATCACGAAACGGTACTTTGCTACTGCTTATTGTCAGACCCTTAAAACATTAAAACGGTGACCACCGAGTAACATATCCCCCCCCCCGACTATAGCTATACTCCCCAAGTAACGCATAAGTTAAATAAACACCACAATTTCTACAAATAAATAGTATCACAATACCATCAGCACCAGGTATCTAAATTGGCCGAGTAGTAGTCGTCGTCAATAGATAAAGTTCATTAGTTTGACACAGATGGTGTAGGCATACTCAAAATAAGAACAGAGGCTCTTAACTTTACCACAAGAAGCCATTTCCAGCCATGTTTATGCCTGGTGGGCTTTCTAGTTTTCAATTTAACAGACCAAACTTTTCACTTGTAGATCTGGACCAAAATGCCAGAATAACAAGAAATTGTTACATATTCTAGTTTTATTAAAATTACATTTAATTTAAACAATGGGCTCAAAACCTGCTCTTTTAATTAGAGTGCTCGAGTACAACATTCTGGAGCACTCATTTTTGTGAACATTGAAATCGGTCGGCGTGTTCGTTCGTAAAACAATATTTTATTTTGGCTAAAAAATGTTTTATAGCCTGTAAAATTACTTTTGGTTAATTTGTTTTTGCAATTTTTAGAATTTGTTTTTTCAAAAAATTATTTGAATGAAAATTTAGATTTTGGCTAAAATTTTAATTGTGTTTTAAAAAATATTTTTGGATGAAAAATATTAGTTATTTTTTTTTGATGGGATTTAAAAATAATAATAACATATACGAACGCGGCGGTCAGAAATACGGCCGTAGCTGACGCTGCCCTATCGAGAGCATTAAATCATCGCTTCGCGATAATTTTTGAATGCAACTTGACCAACTGCATGTTCACACAAAATTTTGGCAAAATTTGCCAGTGCTACCACGCTGCCCACAATGGGGCCGAAGGTCACTTTCTACAACATTGGTCAAATGGAGAGGCATCTTTTACAACGACCTGTTGGCATATAATGTAAATGTGAAAACGGGTTTTTGTTTACAATCTCGCGTACAATTTTTTGGTTGTCCACAAAATTCCACCAGTTTTATTATAAGGTCTCGAAATCATCCTTAAAAAATCAGAGTATTGTTTTGTTACAATATTGGCTGTACTCAAGGTGGAGACATGAATAGGTGGAAGATTCTGAAAGATTACATTTTTAGCTTTGGAAACTTTTACTGGTCTTGTAAAATCCTTTGCTGTTGAAGCATCAATAATAATTATATACTCTGACAGGAATTAATGTGGCTAGAAAACACCATATAAGTACTATCGTCATTTGCAGTACATATCAAATACATTAATTAACTTGTACTATACTTTGGATTTAAATTGGATTTTCTTTTTTCTTGAACCCCTAAAATTTACTTGACGGGTACAAATTGTAAGCTGCGGGTGCATCAAAATCAATGATATCTTAAATTGCAAACCAATCAAGGGGATCTAGAGTTATAATTACAGGGGAAGCATAATATGTACCACCTGTACCAAATAGGGTAAAGCAGGGTTCCACCGCCACTACAAAAATTAGTATGGCAAAAACAACTAAAGGATTCTATCCCGCTGGGTTCACTGATTACTTAATTAATAAGCGCTAAATGTACGTTGACGCTAAGGAACATAGTTGTTGAAAGTTATGTTCGCTATCGCCCCTATGACTTTAATAACTTTCCCAAGTATAATTGCAGGTTCTTAAAAATATTAGTCGCTGAGAGATGTAATACACTTGTGTATGTGGGAAACGTGGTATGATCTTTTAGTTCCAAAATTTTCCCATGGAGAAAATTCCTGTAGATTAATTTGTTGCATTCGTTGTCGTTTACGCAGAGGAAAAAATTGTTTCTTCAACACACCGCAAAGTTTATCTGAAACTTTTCTCTATGTAAGTACTCCAGTACAAATAATTGAATTATGTAACTGTAAAATTACTAATAAAAAGAGACATAAATGACCAAACAAAAACTACCTTACGTGCTCATGCCAACCTTGGAATCTCCCTCGGCCTTCAAGGTGAACTGGGGCTGAAAATTTCAAGAGAAAATCTCGGAATTAGCTGTGCATCTAGGTATAAAGGCAAATGTGTCTGTACAGGGTGACCGTAAATATTTCTAGGGTTTACTCTATAGCATTAATTACTTCTCCGTCAAGTAGCACATGTATATCTACGTGAAAGCAACTAAACCCCTATGCTTGCGATTATACACAGAACCATCACAATAATGATTATTGTGTTCGATAAGGAACTGGAAGTTGACATGAACATGTTTTCTTTCATAAAAGTAGCACCTACTCTAAAGCCCAGTAGTCAGAAAAAGGACATGACTCAACATTTAATTTTAATTCGAATATTCCAATGCTAATGGTAATTGGCACTGCAAAAAAATGCATAAATGAATTTAAATTATATTGTACATTCACGTAATACATATATAACACTAATTATTTAAAGCTTGGTCTAAAATGCAGCCGGCAAGCGAAGCATGTCTTAAAACCTTATGAAATCATGCATGGAAAACTAAGGCTTAATAAGTATCTTGAAATATTGGAATGCATTTATTCATATTCAACTCGAGTGAACCCTAACAATTATAGTGTAGTAATAATTAGTGCATAAATAATTTGTCTTGTTATTAAAATTATAGCAATTATATTTCCCCAATGATTATTCTTAAGCTCAGCCCTGTAGTTTTATAATGTTAAATCACAAGTCACAGAAAATTTGTTTTATAGGAAGAGAAATTAAATCCAGATCATCCAGCACAGATGTAGCGCAATAAAAGCAAAATATGTGCATGAAAAAGCAAGGAAATTATTACAAGGCACCCTGTACACATGCATTGAAGTCATAAAAAGAAAAGCAGCAAAAAATGCACTTCTATCAAATTACAATTTGCAATCATTAGCAGCCTCTCTGATTGTTAATGTGCATAACATGAATAATTTTTCCAGGTATCCTCTTTCTCTCCACACTCAAAACCATCCTCGATATTTGTACATTACAAATATACAAAAACATTATGCTTGGAACGATTAGAAAAATTCTCCGTTCCACAAGCTTCAGTTACTCATTCACTGTACTTATTACCATAATTATTTACAATCAATCTATGGAGAGATACATTGTACAAAAATAGAAAAGCATCAATCATAATTCGTGATTTCCATCAAACTTACATTTATTTTTGCCCCAACTCAATACTTAGCTGGAACTTTTAAGGCGACGACATTCTTGATCCTCATTGAACTCCCATACGTCCACTGTCTACTATAGCCACTTTTAGCAAAGAGCATTATTATATCCCCAGCACTCGATACACTCACATCTGTACAAGCAAAATCCCTACACGAATCAATTACACGCTAATAATTTTCAAGTTGATCGTTTCCTTATGCTTTGCTTATTTAATTTCCCTCTCTACACTCAATATTAAGTGTGTGCCAGTGAAACTGTCCAGACCCCAAGAGTTAAAATTAGTGTGGAGTGTAATTTTGTTAGGAGTCATGATTCTCTGATTTTTTTTCACCATTTAGCTTTCACATAAGTCCGAAGTCAAATTTTTGCTAATTTTTAGCAATGAAGTTCTCCGTACTAAAATTCCTACTTCTTCTTAAAACTGTGTCTCCTCATACTATTCAGCATTTGCCGGTAAGAATTTTTCCATTTTATTTTCCATTTCAATTTTCCTCTTCATTTTGTTTTACATAATAAATTCTCTGCTCCAAAATACCTCGAAAATTTACAATAATTAGCAAATTTTCAAATAAATTTCTTCAACCCCAAATTTAAAATTTTTTCGTACATTTTTAGTAGTGTGTACTCATAGGCATGGAATTTTGCTGGAGAAAAAATCCTTAAGTTTGTCCTTGGACATTTGACTCGTTGAAAATGTCATTTATTTTTAGTAATCACAATCACAGTTGCAATTCTATAATTACGTGTCTTCAAGTGATAAAATCTTGAAGGCGGCATCTCTCTATCATAATTTAATCATAAATGTTTGCCAAGGTAAGTAAGTACGAGTAACCATACATACGACATTTGATACAAGAAACAGGGAAAAATTACTGGATTTTCATGTTTACATGAAAAAAATCCACTCTCCTCAAAGTTACTGCACGGTAGCGAGTTTTTTCTACGTATATGTATAGCCCAGGAAATCTCTACCAATCCGAGAGGAATGAATGACTGACCAAATGAACCCTTGAGACTCATTATCAAATTATTTTTATTGATTTGACGGTTGGAAATCTACACCAGAAAAATTATTGTGACTGTTTTTTTTCTTATTTTTTTTTCACTCTCTCAACCTCTTCAATGTTTGCTCCAATCCCAACCTCTTTTGACACGTACATATTTATGTTGAAAGGATAAGATTTAACTAATTGCCCTCAACTCGAGGGAGTTGACAGCAGTTAATGCTAAATTCTATTAAGAAGATTTTTCCAAAATCTCTATGTATTGGGTGGAGTTCATCAAGAGTAACTCATTTATTCCGTCATTATCAATTTATTAATGAGAAGTGCTGACTCGTGGGAATCCACACTCGAAGAGATTGTCAATAATTGTGACTGAATGGAGGGAAGTTTTTTTTAATGGCAAAGATTCTTCTTGTCTGGCTCCACTTGGAAAGTATATAAGGTTTTAATGTTTACTTTGGAAAATGTCATGAATAATGAATTTTGAATAATCACATTTTGAGTCATAATAAAAAACCCATTGTCTACGTTCATTCATGATTCGTGGAATATTGGAAATTAGAAAAATATATTAGCTTGTTAGAATTGATTTCGTGCAGGTAATAATTGCATTTCAATAGAATATAATAGCTCAATTGCTGGAAGGGTATGAGGAGCTTACAAGATAAAATAAAGAGGTGTGACTGAGCTTGTCAGAGTAAGGCAATTAATTATACGAATTATATCAGAGATTTATTGTGATAGTGAGCGATAATCCAGCTTGATTCATTTATATACATAGCAATTATATTGACTGCTGCACGCGAACTAGTGGAATTGATCTCTCATTTATATATATATATATATTTTTGTACATTATGAGAATCGAAGCATGAACCCTTGAGGGTAAAAGGAAATACAGGATTTGCTTTGTCTACATTGTCTATAGAACAGCAAAGGGGCAAGATAACATGTTGCTCCGAGGCAACACATTCACATTTGGTGATTAAGAGGCAAAAGGAGTGTGGAAATTAATTAACATCAATGTAAGCGTAAGAGTGGACGGCGCAGTTGAAATTTTAGAGGTTGCAAGCTTTGAGTAAATTTACTCTGATATTTGGAAATTTTTTGCATTCTAAAAATTTTGGCCAAATCGATTTAGTAAATTTAGCCGGAGGAAAGCTTCATTTTGGGTAACCCGTCCTAAATTTAGGGTTACCCAGACTAAATTTTGCGCAAATAGACTGAACTTTTTGCCAACTCAACGTAATTTTAGTCTAAGCAACCGATTTGACTGAAATTTCGACTGATATTGAATGTCACCAAAAATCTGTTGAAAAAAACTTAAAATTAGGCTCTCGATAAAAACTATTCCCTGAGAAAAAATTACGTAACTTTCGTTTGGTTCCTTAACCGACCAAAAAGTAAATGTACATATTTTCAAGCTTGAAATTAGACAAGATTTCTTTTGATGCTCGTGTTACTTCTACAGCCTAAACCCGATGATTTAGTATTTGATGAGGAGGATAGAAAGCTGATAGGTTCAGATCCAGGGAGGATAACAAATGAAAGGGGCGTGGAAATTTCTGATGATGCAAGGTCAAGAAATTATATTCGTCCCAAACGATCCCAACCATCTTGGTCCACCGAAGACTACAATAACAATAATAATTATGATGATGCATATTCAGACGAAACCAATTTTGATACCAAAAATACTAGAAAAAATCCTGTAAAATACGCAAAAAGCAATAATTCTCCAGCCAAATCCTCTAGTCAAACTAGCAATTTAATTAAATCTAACACCGATGATGAAGATCTCGCTGGCTCTGGAGACGGTCCTGGTGATAGTTCAATTGATCCCGATACCGATGGAAAGGCCTTTATTGCCGCACCAACCACCACCACTGGCACAAGTAAGTTTATTCACATAGCCATGTCATGAAATGTACATATGTAATACCCCATGAAATTTCCTTTCTAAAATCCATGGTTTCATTGTTATGTTTTTAACAGGCAATTGCAGCACAGATGAGTTCCGTTGTCACGTCAGTGGCACTTGCATCTATTTTAAATTACGTTGCGACGGGTATTTTGATTGCGGGACTAACGAATCTAACGATCGAAGCGATGAGCTTGGCTGCCGTAAGTTGACACATTTGAGTTTCCTTTTTTAGCTCTAAAAATATTTTTATCTCAAACATTTCACTTTTTTTCAGCAGCACGGAATATAATTTGCACCTCTGAAGAATTTACTTGTCAAAGTCAAGATCAGTGCATTCCACGATCCTTGCATTGTGATGGACGCTACGATTGCAATGATTTTTCTGATGAAGACTGTGGTGAGATTTTCTATAGAAAGGCCTCCAAAAGAAATTATAATTTCGTTTTTTCAAATTTGAATCCTCTCAAACATTTAACATGCAATTTTGTATAGAAACAAATCCTAACGGATCCAACCTAAAGCTGTCAACTTACCCCTCAGCCCAAACAGTCAGACAAGGTAATTCTTTAGCATAGGATAGAGGCATATGCCAACATAAATGTACACAGTGTATTCATAGTGTCTCCTCAAATAAATATTTTTCAGGTAACGAGGTCGTGTTCCAATGCCGAGATGAAGGCCTCAAAAGAGCGGCAGTGAGATGGTCGCGAGGAAATGGTCTTCCCCTTCCTCCAGGCTCACGAATTGAGAATGGAAGATTGGAAATGCCAAATGTGGCTTTGGATCATACGGGAACTTATATTTGTAATGCCCTGGGCTTCCCTCCCTCTTTGCCCCAAGCTCAAGTTTCGGTTTACCTTCGAGTGGATCCAAGTATGAGATGAGTTGTTTATGTTCCTTTTGAAAAATAAGTGTAACAAAAATGATATCCGTGCTGTTCCTTCAAATCGTTTATGCACACCTTTTTATATCCCATCTGCCTTGCAGATGAATGGAGAGCACCGGTGACGGGATGTGCTTCTCACCAATCTACTTGCACGAATGGAGAGTGTATTGATAAGGCAATGATTTGTGATGGGGATAAGGACTGTAGCGATGGTTCAGGTAAGAATAAGCCCTGACCTACTGAGCTGCCAGGTCACATGACAGTTTATTTATGCTTTTATTTAAGTATTTATGCCAAATTATTTATAAACGTGAATATTTTTAGACGAAATCCGATGCGGACGTCGAGACGATTGCGAACCAAATGAGTTTCGCTGCTCGAATAAACGTTGCATTCCGAAAACGTGGCGGTGTGATGGTAAAATAATTAATACAAGATTGATTAATTAATTAATTAATAAACTTCACGTTAATTTCTACAATAATTATTAATGGTAGAATAAAAAGTTGAATGGGGTCTTTATAAAAGGGGACGATGACTGTGGAGATAAAACGGATGAAAGTGCATGCCAAGCTCCATCTCCAGGCTCACCCTGCCAATACAATGAGTTCCAGTGTACCAATGGGAGCCAATGTATACCGAAGATGTATCATTGTGATAAGGAACTGGACTGTCCGGATCATTCGGATGAATTGGGATGCTGTAAGAAATTCTTTTAAGATTGTAAATTGTAAGAAGTTTAAAGGTCCCAAATGTATACGGCCAAATTATCAGATTAAATTATGATTTAAAATTATTGTAAATTTTTCTCCGACAATTTCTAGCTCCTCCGGTCATACAAAAATTGCCTCTCCCTTTGGTGACTCTGGACTCTGGAGATGTTTTTAATATTTCTTGCACTGCTTTGGGTGTAAGTTTTACGAAACTTAATAAAACTATTATATTTTTTTTATTTACTGACAAAAGGAGTAAAGTTTCAAAGTAATTGGAGTGGACAAATTAATAGAAGCATTTTATCTATAGAACCCACCACCTGAAATAGTATGGCGACTAAATTGGGGTCACATTCCGAACAAGTGTATGACGAGTAGTGTGAAGGGTGTAGGTGTGTTGACATGTCCCAATATCGAAGAGACTGATCAGGGAGCTTATACTTGTGAGAGTATCAACAGCTTAGGAACAACTTTTGCAACTCCTGATACAATTCTTGTGGTTAAGAAGAAAATCCCGGGACCTTGTGCAGCTGGATCCTTCAATGATTTAGCTAAGACTGCAGAAGACTGTATTCGTTGCTTTTGTTTTGGACAAAGTTCTGACTGCGGTAGTGCTAATTTATACGTAACGGAGGTAAGTTCCTAGTGAAAACATTAAATTAAAAAAATATGTATAAACAAAAATTATCTTAGGTGAATATTGCTCTATATTGGTAGATCCTGCCAACAGAAAGTGTCCACGCTCTGATACCAGTCCTTCAGGATTTGCAAATAGGGCATGTTCAAATTCAGGATCATGGAGAGGAAAGTTTCCCAACTGTACAACTTTCGAATTTAATTGCATCCGACGGGATTCAGGCAAGTTCGGGCAATGCGAAAGGAGGAGGTTTTTACTCAGAGTTCGTACCTTACTTTGCACTCCCATCGAGCTATTTGGGAAATTGGCTTAAAAGTTATGGAGGTCATTTACATTATACGATGCAATACAAAGCGGAGAGATTCTATTTAAGTGCTCCAGATGTGATCATTAGAGTAAGTTCTTCAGACGGGCTTTGAAAATAAGAGGAATTTTTTAAAATCTTTTAATTATAAAAAAATTATTTGTGTTATTTTTTAGGGCAACGGTTTAAGCTTGCTACAGATCAGTGGCAAAATTTGGCCATCTGATGTTGAGAACTCCATTGCTGTTCGCTTTTGGCCTGGAGAATGGTACAAGCGAATTTACAGTAGTCATGAAGGAAGTTCTATTGAAGGGGCTGAGCCTGCAACGAGAGAGGAGATTATGCAAGTTCTGGCGAATGTAGATAACATTTTGATCCGGTAATGTCTACAATATTTTGCAGTAAGAGAGAGTTAGCAGTTCCCACATTTATTAGCTAGATGTTAATAATTTTTCCCATTCTAGTGCTCAGTATAGCGAAGGGTCCTTATTGGAAACAAAAATCGGAGGTATTCGAAGGGAAACTGCATCTACTTTGAATTCTGGATTGGGAAAGGCAACCCACGTGGAAGAATGTAAATGTCCTCAAGGCTACTCGGGTTTGTCTTGCGATGTATAGTTACTATTCAAATGTTTTATTTTTCCATATTGTATTTGTTCATGCAGGCGAAAATTTGGAAAATAATCTGGAACCCATGTATTTATTTTTCAATTTGAATTACTGTATGCAGGAATGTGCTCCAGGTTACGAACGACAACAAACGGGACGGTGGCCAGGAGTGTGTACGCGATCTACAGTATCGAGACCTGAGCCACTGTGTGCAGAAGGGTTTTATCCCAAATTGGAGCAATGCGAAGTTTGCCCATGCCCAGGAGACGGAAGGAGGTTTGTATATTAAAGCTGGCTGAGTTTATGCTTATATTTTAGCAATATTTATTTGAATTTTCTATAATATCTTTCAGTTTTGGAACCAGCTGCAGACTAGGCAGTGACGGAGGAATTAAATGCAACTGTATTGAAGGACATATTGGAGACACATGTGAGGATTGTGCACCAGGTTACGAACGTCAAAAATCGTGGCCAGGAGGTTGTACGCGATTGCCGAGACCTGACATACTGTGTGCACAAGGTTATTATCAAAAATGGGATCAATGTGAAGTTTGCCCATGCCCAGGAGACGGAAGGAGGTTTGTATTGTACAGCTGGTCTATTTGATGCTTAATATGTTAGCAATATTTATTTGAATTTTCTATAATATCTTTCAGTTTTGGAACCAGCTGCAGTCTAGGCAGTGACGGAGGAATTAAATGCAACTGTATTGAAGGACATATTGGAGACACATGTGAGGATTGTGCACCAGGTTACGAACGTCAACAAACGTGGCCAGGAGTTTGTACGCGGTCTGCAGTATCGAGACCTGAGCCTCAATGTCCAGAAGGTTATTATCAAAAATGGGATCAATGTGAAGTTTGCCCATGCCCAGGAGATGGACGGAGGTTTGTATATTACAGCACGTCAATTTTGAGCTTTAAGACTCACAATTGTTTAAATTTTCTGCAATGTCTTTCAGATTTGGAACCAGTTGCAGACTAGGCATTGATGGTGAAATCAAATGTAACTGTTTGGAAGGATACATTGGAAACACATGCGTGGATTGTGCTCGTGGTTATGAACCTAGTCCTAGTTATCCTCATGAATGCAGACCAGAGAATCCTGAAAAGAAAGAAGGTGAGACACATTTTTATTTTGTTTTGTACACAGCACAGTGCAAATTGAATTTTGGGGTAACATTTGTTGAGTCCATATTATTTCAGTTACTCCATGTGATGTTAACGGAAGCATCTTGAAGGTACTTGGCGACGACCAAGGGGATTGTATTTGTAAGGTAAAAAGATTTGGCAGATTTAAATTAAAATAAATAAGGTTATTTAGGTTATCCGTTATTACAAAGATGTTTCTCCTCACTATAGAAATACACTACCGGACCTTTATGCAGCCAGTGTAAATCAAATACTTTCCATTTAAGTTCAAGTAATGTCAACGGATGCATCAGTTGTTTTTGTATGGGTGTCACAAATAAGTGTACAAGCTCTAATTGGTACCGTACTCAAGTAATACCTACTATTACTATTACCCTGCTAAAATTTGCAAAGTTTTTTTTTAAAATATGGGATTTGTAAATTTCATTGATATTTTAGGAAGTCATGTATTTCACAAGTGATTTGCAAGGATTTACATTGGTAGACGAAAGCAGAAAGATTTTGACCTCAGAAGGCCTCGCCATTGAAAATCAGGAATTGGGTTTTAGAAGTTTTAGTCGTCCAGATATTTACTATTGGCAATTGCCCTCAAACTTCTTAGGGGACAAAATCACATCTTACGGTGGCTTTTTGAACTACACCGTTCGTTATGTTGCGTCTCCTGGAGGATATTATTCGCCGAATAGTGCGGCCGATGTGGAGATTACGGGTAATGGAATTAGGTTGCTTCACTTTAGAAGTGTTCCTGTACCAGCATCTAGAAAAGAAACCATCTCAGTACCTCTTCTCGAGCAGCATTGGCAACGACAGGATGGTGAAACAGCCACTCGGGAGCATTTATTAATGGCTCTCGCCAATTTGGACTCTTTACTTCTAAAAGCAACCTACACAACTCGTACCAATGAAGCATAGTAAGTCTCTGTTTAAATAAAATATTAAAAGAATTTTGTCACTACATAATTTTTAACGTTATATAACATTTCCATTATTTGGATGTTTAGCATCAGCAACGTAATTTTGGATTATGCCGTAGCGCACAACACAGGTCAAGAAATAGCAAGTACTGTGGAGCAATGTACGTGCCCGCAAGGATACACCGGCTTTTCTTGCCAAAACTGTGCTGTGGGTTATACTCGAACTTTACAAGGACTGTATCTCGGACGATGTGAGCCTTGTCTTTGCAATGGGTACTCCATCGATTGTGATTCGAAGTCCGGAATTTGCAGGGTGATTTGTAGCTTTTATGGCTAACATTTCTAATTACCCTTACAAACTTCTTTACTGTTCAATTTTGTAATATTTAGAATTGCCGTGGAAATAGAACAGGTGACTACTGTGAGCTGTGTGAGGACAACTACATGCTTGATCCAAGAACTGGCCAATGTATTCCGAAAATAGGCCCAGATCCGATACAGTTACAATGTGGTTGCGATATTCGCGGTTCAGTGGGTCCATACTGCCCCGATGGTCGCAATTGTGCTTGCAAGGTCTTATTATTATGACATACGTTATTGTCAATAACGAAAAGCTGTGTTTTTGAATCATTTTTAAACAATTTAGACTAATGTGGAAGGAAGATATTGTAACAAGTGCAAACCTGGCTCATTTGCTCTTCAGGAGCTTAATCCTCGAGGTTGCCTCTCATGTTACTGTTCCGGAGTCACTACGGAATGCTCCACAGCGACTTTATACAGGCTAAGCATAAATTCTCAGTGGACCTCACGACAGCATGGGCTTACTTTAACAGATATGTACGTTCAAAATTGGTCCTCCGTAATTGACTTTGATTTTGTAGTAATTTATTACAATAATTATTAGGCTTATTGCTAGTTGACATTTCTTTAGTGTTCTGTGTGTTCCTCTCTTTTTGCAGTAATAACCGGCAATCCATCCGCGATATTACCCTGAATCAGACGTCACAGGAATTAAAGTACATATACCCAAGTATTTCTAGATCTGATCAATTATTCTGGTCGCTACCGGCTAGATTCAGTGGAAATAGGGTAATGCACCAATGTAGTTCACATAGTTTTACTAGCCACTCAAAAATTATATGAATTGAACCTTAATATTTACGAATTACATGAATTTTGATAGATTACATCCTACGGTGGTAAATTAAGAGCCATTCGTAGGTATGAAACCCGTCCTGGGGGTGGATTTCGTAAGGGAGCAGACGTGGATCAGCCAGAACCAACTGAGGATGTCGATGTTATTCTTCTGGGCAACAATGGTCTCTACCTTTGGTGGAAATCCCCGGATTCCGTCGTTGAAAATCATGAAATTGTGAATACCTTAAATTGTGAAGTTTTCAACTGTTTTATTTATGATAAATGAATTCATGTACAATTACATACGGGGATTAGATATTAACGTAATTCCAAAAAATAATGTAGGGTTTAGATGTACCTCTAAGAGAAACGTCAGGCTGGCGTCATGTAGGAGGTTCTTCAAATCCCGCAAGCAGGGAAGAATTAATGGGAGTGCTTGCTGATTTGAAAGCTATTTTAATTCGTGCTACCTTTTCCCGTGATATGCGAGCAACTTACATCAAGTCGGTATCCTTAGAAGATGCAGTTAGGCAGTTGACCCCGAACGGCTTTGTCATGGAGATTGAAGAATGTGCTTGTCCTGACGGTTACGAAGGACTTTCTTGTGAAGTATGAATTTTGCTTTATTCTTGGTGTGGTCGAATTTATTGAAATTTTAGGTGACGTACCGGATATTTCGATAGATTTAATGCTGAAATTTTAGACAATTTATTTTGTCTTCATTTAGTGAATAACATTATTGCGATCATGTAACTAGACTTGCAGTGTTGGCTACTACCGTGATCCCTACGACCGTTCCACTAGCGTCCTTGGAGGTGCATGTCGGAGATGTCCTTGTAGTGAAAACTCCGATGGTTGTCGCTACGAATCCGGTCGAGCCGTTTGTAATTGCCGTCCGGGTTACAGTGGACCAAACTGTTCTGCTCGAGAAGGTATACAACCGTTTACTTATTTTTTCAAAGTAAATACAAGTAAAATTTAATATCAATTTTGTTTAGGTGACATTGGGCCAGGTATTGGACAATTAATTCAGGTTTCAATTTCTGAATCAACTATCCAAGTAGTTCAACCAGGCTACTCTGCAACTTTCACATGTCACGGTCGAACTCAAAACGGAGGCCAGGTTCGAATTTCTTACAAATATAAATACCCTTATTTTATTATAATAATCAGAATTTTTTAGGCAAATTTAAAACTCTGAATTTGCTTGACAGCTCATAGCCATTTGGAGTAAAGAACGGGGTGAAATCCCAAGTGAGCGAGCCTGGGATAATGGAAAGGGTACCCTAATAATTCGTCAAGTTCAGCCAACTGACTCTGGAACGTACCTTTGCAATGTCACAGATGGTGTTAGTTTCAAAGTAGAAAGCGCTGTTTTAAAAGTTCCCGATGAAGATGCACCTTCTAAGTTAATGATTCCACCAACGACTACAGCTAGCCCTTTGTATCTCAAAGTTCAACCTGGTCAACCAGCTGAATTCAACTGCATTGTAGTCGGATACCCCACCCCCACTATTACCTGGACAAGGGGTAAATCAGCTAGTCTACCTTCAAATGCAAGGGTTGAGAATGGAGTTCTCAAAATCGCTTCAGTTACGCAATTTGATGCAGCAGAGTATTTCTGTACGGCCAGTAACCCCGTAGGAACGGATACTACAAGGGTCCATCTTCGGGTGGAAGGGGAGGATGCAGCGCCACCTATAGTTCCCCCCGATCTAGATTTTACAGTTACTATAACCCCTCGAGAGTATGAAACCCAGCCTGGAAAAATTGTTATATTACGTTGTCGCAGCTCAAAAGCCGATGCAAAAATTGAATGGACCAAGCTACATGAAGAAACTCTCCCCATTTCTGCAAGCCAGACGTCGGATGGAGTTTTGAATATATTTTTCGTTAAAAATTCAGATAGCGGAATTTATGTCTGTACTGCTACATCACCTTCTGGTCGCGTAGCACAGTCTGAAGCTAAGTTAGTGATCGTGTCTCCCATCGCTGTACCACCCACAGCCCGCATTGACCCGGAACGTCAAATTGTAGAGGCAGGGAAGCCATTATCAATCCGATGCATCGTCACAGGAAATCCAACTCCTTCAATCAGTTGGACAAAGGTCGGCAATGACTTACCAGAATCCGTCGAGATTACTGAGGAAGTTTTAATAATACCCGCGGCGCAGATCAAGGATCGCGGGCTTTATGTTTGTAATGTCGAAAATTCGGCTGGGAGATCACTGGCCAGTGCGATTGTTGAAGTTGAACCACGAGAGGCACCTCAAGTTGAAATTTACCCATCCTTTAAGCAAATAATTACACAAAATGGCTCTGCTCTCTTCCAGTGTAGAATCGTTGCTGGAATACCTTCCCCTAAAATAATTTGGTCAAGAGCGAACGGTCTCCCAATGCCTGATAATGTGGAGGAAATTCAAACAGGAATAATTCAGTTCAGTCAAGTTTCTGGTCACGAACGGGGCGAGTATATTTGTTCTGCTGAAAACACTGTAGGAGTAACCTCAGCAAAAGTTGAATTGGACATACAATCACCACCAAAAATTACTATCAATCCAGAGTCATCTTTAAGGCCTCGAATTGGAGAAAGGGTGGTGTTGGAATGTAGAGTTGAGGGATATCCATCACCTTCTATAGTTTGGAAAAAAATATCACGGGATGGGGAGATCATCGAGTTAGAGAGGACTACACCTTCATCCATTCAAACCGCGACTGTCAACTTTGAACTTCCATGGATTACGAAAACTTCTGAAGGAATTTATATCTGCGTTGCAGAGAATGAAGTTGGACTGGAAGAGGATAGAGTAGAAATCTTGGTGGAGGATAACTACTCCGAACCTTCTTACTCTACAGCGGGACCTGTATCAAGTACAACGCAGAAAGAAGTTGAAACATACTCTGAAGAAACCGTTTCGAATTGTATTCAATGTTAGTTAAATTTTATGCAATGTCCACTGAGCAAGGAACGTGTAAGCAATACAATTTCGTCAGATGAGCCGCTCATGTTTTTCATAATGGTTTTGTAGCTCCACCTAGGATTGTTCTTCAACCACTGAGACAAGTTGTAAGGGCAGGCGATGTAATGCGGCTTCAGTGTCTCACCAGCGGGGAGCAACCCATTGAAATTTCATGGTCCAGAGTGGATCGTAGACGATTACCCTCTTATGCCATTTTTAGTGGCTCACAACTAACAGTAAGGAAGAATCTTCATTGAAAACATTTCCTCAATCTCTATGAAAATTCAAATATAAATTCTATTACATTTTTCCAGCTCCGAGGAGTTCAAGAATCCGATGCAGGTCGGTACGCTTGCCATGCAAAAAATCCCTGTGGTACAGCAGAAATGGTTGCAGAATTGGAAGTTCATTCTGAGGATGTTCCTACGATTCCACCACATACAAGTAATTTTTTCAAAATAATTTACCAGGTTTTTTCTGTATGACTATATATATTTCTGTATAATTTACAACTGATTATTTTGGAATAACAGCCACTCCAGCTCCAACTTTTACTCCAGACAGACCTTGTGGCTCCCAGATTCAGGTTTCCGTTCCAGAGATCATGGTCGATGTCGGCAGCTCAGTAACTTTCCGTTGTCAAGGAAATTCTCTAAACGGGGCCCCGGTAACTTGTTGTTACAAATTATCATTAGCAAAAGTCACTACCAAAACCCATACCAAGTTAATTGTCTTTTTTTCAGGTGAGAATGGTGTGGACTAAAGAGGGCGACGCATTACCGAAAAAACGATTCCGAGACACAGGATTTGGCCTCCTAATCATTGAAAATGTACAACTCACAGATGCCGGTGTGTATTTCTGCAAAGCATCCGATGGCGATACTTTCAGCGTTGAAAGAGCAATCTTAGCCGTCTCACAACCAAGAAAACCTCCTTGTCCCGAACATTGTTTCGGAGAGGTTGATCTCCAACAATTTAAAAAATCAATGCCACTACAAAATCTCGAAACAAGATACGCTAGAAGTAAAGTTGCTAACTCACTCATCAGACTCTACAATCGAGTTGAAGACTTAATTGAAGAGAATAAGAAAAGTGCTCGAAAGTTTGAAGACGAAGCTGCAAACGCACAGAAATTAATCATAGATCCTATGCTATTCCAGTCTCCTTCATCTTCGAATAGTCTAGAAGAGATCCTAAAAAAGGTTGTCAATCAATTAACTCGTCTCTATTACTTTGTAGAAGATATCCTCCAAAAGAACCCGTCCACATTAGAAGATACAAAAGCCGAAGCTGAAAAACTTTCCACCATTTTTTCAGAAAGTGACTTGAATTTAATTCAACCCGCAAAATCAATTGAAGATCTAATTTCAAGGGACAGCTTGAAAAATATTTTGCATTTGCTGTCTCGGTCCTATTACTTCGTAGATGGTATTTTCACGAAAGAAGTCACAGATCTTCAGGATCTCGAGAAGGTCGAAGGGCCTAAAACACCCGAAGAATTTTTTATCGAAAAGGATTCAGATATTCTGGGGCTAGTGGCACCCCTCAAAAATTTATTATCAAGAGAAGCACTAAGTAAAATTACTAATTTGCTTCTTCGTTTTTATTCCTTCAATTTTTTTGGTGATGAAGAAAATATTTCTCATGGGTCCAAAGCCGTGGCTCCAAGTAAACAAAATCTTAATGGAACATCACCACAGTCTAAAATTGTGCGCATCTTCTCAATCGAAACGTTTATCAAGGTTTCGAATTTATTACGACAATTGAATAATTTGACGGACGAAATTGGCCAAAAGGAATGTGCTCGGATGAAGAAAATTAGTGAGGGAGAGCTCGAAGGAGTGAAAAAAGAAACTCCAAGCACTGGAAAGATTCCGGAAGAAAATCCCGAGGAATTTGAGGAAATTGACGTTGAATTATTTGATCCATCCAAAGCTTTAGAAAATATCCAGTCCAAGGAAACTCGCAGCAAAATCATAAACACATTGGTCCAATTTTATCACAAAATTGAAGACATGGGTCAGAACGAAGCAAAATCAATTCAAGGGACGAAAGAAAATATTCAAAATATTGACAACATTTTTACAGACCTTGACATCGAATTCATTCAAAATATACAACTAAGAAATCTTCCCTCAAAAGATATCCTAAGTAAATTATTGAATTTACTCCTACGATTTTACTATTTTATCCAAGACATTCTTCAGAATGGACTTGATCTTCAGGCACTAAAGAACGAAGCTGCAGGACGTGAAAAACTTTTAACTAAAGATGACATCAGTTTCATACAGTCACCCCAAAAACTTGGAAACATTTCCTCCAGAGAAGCTCTAACAAATATTTTTAATGTGACTGCACGTTCTTATTATTTTATTGATGATATTTTCAACAAGCAAATTGATCAACTTAATAAGAAGCGGCTGACACAAAAGAGGGGGGAAAATCTTGATTATTTATTCAATGAAGCAGCCAAATTCGCCTCCAACATTACGTCCGAGAATATTTTGTCCAAAGGCAACATGAATAAATTAACTAATTTACTTCTTCGTTTAGATTACGCTCTGGGGCAAGGATTCCCTAATAGCACAACAATTCCTCCGAAATTAGTTTCAATCCAAGGTTTCAACCAAATCATTGATTTATTCCCAAGATTTTTAAACTTAGTTTCTGTAGTCGCCAAAGGTCAATGTCCCAAAGTAAAAAATGAAACACGCGGGATAAATTGCGTTATTAATGGTACACAAGGTGCAGCTGTAAACCTCGAAGCTTCGACAAAATATCCTCAGATTCAAAATAACAAAACAATCCCAAATACAACTCACGGAGCTAAAAACGCTTCAATCGAAAATGAAATAATTATTGAAGAGGAAAGTGAAGAAATCATCCAAACCGGAGAACCCACGAAGGTTCCACAACCTACTAAAGGATCAGGGGGTCCGAATCCAAATGCAACGGGTGAAGATGAAAACATTGAGGAAACGATTTACGTTGACGAGGATGATGAAGAACAAATCAAGGGTCAAAGTTCAACCCGCAATAAACATTCAAATGTTACAACCACTGAAATTTTGGTCGGTGAAGAAATCGATGAAGTTCCCAGTAAAACCGTTAAGAAACAACTTTCTAATAACGAAAGTTTCGTTATCGAATCCCCAGGTGGAGCCAAAGGCGTCGATGCTGAAGAAGTGGATTACATTTACGAAGAAAATGAAGAGGGTTCCAAAATCTCTCGAAATAGAACCAGAAATAGAAATGGCACTGTGAATCATGGAGTTGTTGAAGAACATGAAGGATTTTCTCCAGAATCATCGGTAGGTGTCGCCACAGGCGGTAACGCTGAGGAAACTGTTTACATTGACGAAAACAATGAAGAAATTATTCAAGGATCCACAACAACCATCAGAATAAGAACTAAACATAAAACCGTGACGCACGCGCATAAAATACAAGGAAGTAATGCTAGAAATGGATCCAACACAGATGGCGCTCTACACAGCACTGACGAGCAAGAAGTAGTCTATGTTGACGAAGAAGATGAAGTTATCGAAGGTTCAAAACATGGAAATAAAAATAGAACGGGAGGAAATATGAATAGAACTAGATTTTCAAATGTTACCAGTGTACAATTTCAGGGCGGTGAAACCACGGGGATTAAAGGTGGCACTATCAATTTTGAATCCGGCTATTTACCAGATACTGGTAACAGTCAAGCCGAAGTGATATACGTTGATGAAGAGGATGAAGATGAAGATGTTGTTGAAGGTTCGAAATCTGGGAGAAAAACAACTAAAGCCTCAAATAAAAATCAAAAGGGAGGATTTACGGGCGAAGTCATCACTAATGGAGGGGACGCTAAAGGTGGAGCTTCCGTAAACCAAGAGAATTCTCAAGTACTTTATGTAGACGAAGATGGTGAAGAAATTATTGAGCAAGGAACGAGCCACGGAAGTTCACATCAGTCGGTTCACCCCGAAGAACATGTCTCACATATATCTCAAAATGTGGAAGACGAGAATCTAGAAGAAGTGATTTATGAGGATGGTAGTGATATTCAAAGCCAAAGTTCTAGTGCGCCGGGTAAAATTGAGGGAGAATATAGGAATTTCCAAAGTGAGTCCAAGCAGACCAAAACTGAAGATGAGTTTGATGAAGCTCTTGAAGAACAAGGCTTTGCATTTTTCCAGTCAGGATCCGCTCCCCTGGAGGGAATGTCCTTCACAAATATTTTCATTATTTGTTTTTTACTTGTTGCATTTATAGGTATCGTTAAAGTAGTGTTTTTGTTTTGTAGAAAATAGCTCGACGATAAAAATGGTTAAAGTGTTGAAAATATTTACTGTAGGGGAAGTGGTGAGTTATCATTTAATCTTATTATGTTACATTGTGCTGCCTTTACGTTGTTGTGCAAATAAATATGTCTGTATCTCTGAATATACGTTATATGCACAGTAGAGGACTTCATTGCATGAACTTTAATTTTTAATGAAAATTTAATGAAAATTTTTAGTGGAAGTGCTCAAGAAATTTAGAATTTCAATAGATATTATTCCTGAAATAGTGTCAATAGTTTTGAA
>JAQFXU010002372.1:0-21241 GCA_034693705.1 Spatulosminthurus flaviceps
TAAAAATTAATATGGAACATAATTTAGTGCGTTGGGATACTGAAGAAATAAAATAGTAAACAAAATAGATTTTTCCCAATCTTGCAATTTCCTCTGTAATGTGTCCCATGAAGCCCTTGCTAAGCAGATGATTACCTCTCAGGTATGATCTGAACAATAAACATTCTGCTAAAGATTTGTTCCACTCGGGCGTAGGTCAAAGCGGAATTTATCCCAATTGGCGTGGAGGCATAGCAATAACTAACTTTTCAAAGCAATTCTGGCCAGAATGTAGGAAGTGCATGGGAAATATTTCTCTCACGTATATTTAGTACACATTAATTTCCAACAGGAATTTCACTCAGTCCTTTAAAACTCCATTGTTGACAAAGTGAATGAGTAAAACTCATGTTCATCGCTATTTCCTCTTTTGACATGATTGATTTTCATAGCCCTGATTTCTCCCACATCTTCACACGTGAGACTTCCCTTCTCCGCTTTAATTTCTAATCCGCGTCCAAACGCAACCAGAATGCATCATAATTCTTTCTGGTCCAATATGAAGATTCTATTGACGTCTGCGTTTTTACGTGACGTGCTGAAAATCTTGAAAAGTCAAGTCGAGTTCAAGTGAAGGTCATATGGTCAAGTGGAATTTGTGAGTAACCACAGGTACTTTTTAAAGTTTAGGTTTTTATAAATATTACTTGATCTTACTTGAACTTCGAACTTGGCACTCTTTACTTGAGCTTCAAATGCAAGGTTGAAGATTCTTTGAAAAATTAATAATAATAATTGGAGATTCATGATTAGGTCAAGTTCTTGGTCAAGTATAGATTTTATGTTACCCGAACGCGCCTAACTACACCGTTACAGCTCATTGGAGACAATAAATGTGGAGAAATTCAAGTGGCTGTTGAAAAAACTGGGACCCAAAGGCAAAATTGATTTTATCTTTAACCTATAGAAGAATTATTACATTTAATTTTTTTATGACTTGAATGCCTACTTTGACCCTTAAGACATTCGCGTCACTAGGAAATGCCCAGACACATATTGTAATGGATCAATTCTGAATAGTCTTCATGAGTGAGACACTTTTCCCCATAAAAGCACTTGTGAGAAGTGTGTGAGTGTTATAACAACCGTTATTAATTAATATAATAATAATAATAATTTATTTAGGTCAATTTATGGCCTAGGCCCTTACAACCGTATAATTCATTTACATTAGTTGCATATACTACTCGTAGGCGCTCTCAAGTGAGAGCAACATCTGTTATTAGTCCTGGAAGGAAAGGACAAGTACCTACAATGTATAGCAATTCAATATGGAATAAAAGTATAAGCGGCGTGGAAATATTCCAACTTGGCATTCTTAACCGGTTCTTTTGCAAAACGTCAAAGATTGTTTAAAAAATTTATCCACACGATTTCTTAACGTTTATACTATCCGCATTGAAATAGTTTTCAATCAAATTTGAAGACTTTTGTTAAAAATAATTGTCCACTATGATTTTTTTTAACATAAAAAAAATATTTGTTTTTTAATTCAATGTAACGCGATTCAAAAACAACAAGCATAATATTCCCAGCATTCATTTTTCCCCGCCTATACATTACAAAAAAATTGTTTTTCATTCACTTATGAGGAAATGTTCAGTATAATCACAAAATCTGCACATTATCTCATTATAAAGAAAATGAGTCATTGTTGAAACAAATTAAACAAAAAATTTTTTTTTCCAATCAATACAATTAATCAAAACATGTATTTCCCCATTCCGAAATCCCAGCCAAAAAAATTGTGTAAAAATGTAATTTGTAAATTCAAAACATTTGTAATCAAAATATTTTCTCACTAATTTTTTAAATCCAAAACAACGGAGTGGATATCAGGTATGATTTTTTTAAATGTTACTATAGCACTAAAGGTGTACAACTGTAAAAATTTTCAATGAAATCCCCTGAATATTTTCTTAGTTTTCATAATTTGACAGAGGAACACCTTAACGGATTTTTACCTTTGGCGAATCCACACTCTTGACCTCAAGAATGGTAAAAAAAATTGAAGGAAATCCGTCAAGTATTTTTTGAGCTAACGTGGATGGAGGGACAAGAATATTTAAAAAGGGTGCAGACGCCACCTTGAGAAAATGTATACATTTGTTGGTTCATCTTTAACGCCGTTTCGAAAATTTACAAGAGCGATTGCAAATAATTCTTACAGGTTACTAACTCTACTCACGGGTGGTGTTGTTTAGATACAAATTAAAGTAGGACAATTGGAGTCCAATTTTAGTATGGCTTCCTATATGGACGGGAAAGATTGAAATTATTTTAGAATAAATCCCAGGATTTTATTATTCCATTTTAGTATAAATGATAACTTCTACTGTTGACAGAGGGAACGAGTATTTCATGTGCAATCCTAATTTATCTGTTACCCTTGATTTTTTACCTAAGCAATTAGTGGCTTTTGTATCATTTTCATCCTGCCTGATTTTTTTGTGGACTAATTTTTCATCGGGGTCAAAATACAACAAGAATACATCAAATATATATTCCGTAGTAATATTACTACGGAAATGAAATCCATGTCCATTAGAGCACTGCCTTTTATGCTAACATTTTTAACATGACACGCAGTTGTTTATGGATTTTTTTATTACGGATAACAAGCAGTGCTCATATGTTTAATTTTTGTTTTAGTCTATAAACGGCCTGAGAAAGACTGCTTTAGATCGATCGAGGAAGTCAGAGGCAATCTAGGAGTTCCTTTTGACGTTCCAGTCAAATTCGTCGGTGGTACGGTCGGGTTAGGATTACTTAGCGACTGTGTCGTAAATTTGCGGAAGATCGTATTGGATGATCAAAAATCAGCTAAACAACTAAGATCGGTAGACGTGAGATCTGATGATGAGAGAGATAATACGGAAGAGGATGAAGATCAATCAACGATGAGGAAGGACAAGACGAAGAGGATGAACCTTTGACGGAACCCTCATCGTCCAAAGTTGATGAACCTTTGACGAAACCCTCTAACGTCCAAAGTTGATGAACCCTCTGCGTCGAAAGATGATGAAGCTCACGATGGCGATGGGCCATCCGGTGTGAGTGTGAATGAAAAGCAAGTTGATAAAAATATTCCCGAGGTAATGTGTAAACCTGGTGCCAAGTATGACAGACAGTGCTCCAATAGGAAGGGATTTCCGTTTCGTAGTAATATTACTACGGGAAGGAAATCCATAACCATTGGAGCACTGCCTGTTAGCACTGGTTGAGGTTGAACATGTTGACATAATGGTGATGGATTTCCTTCCCGTAGTAATATTACTCTGATTTTTTGGCAGATGTTAGGTGTTTTTGAGACATTGCCTACCGACAAAGGCTTGGCTCGTAAAGAGCGCGTAGCGAAGGCGCTGTTAATGCAAAATGGTCTGAAAACAACTGTTGTAAAAGAAGTGCTAGCAACAACCGACGCTATTTTTAAGAGAGAAATGTTTGGGTCAGAGACCGGAGCTGCTGAGCTACACAAATCGTTTCGCAAGATGTTCAGGGAAAAAAACGAAAGCATTTATTACGTGAAATCCGTAAGTTTCATTGTATATGCCAGGTATCAAGATTAATGTACATCAAATATCTCTGGGTCGTAAAGATGAGAATAACTACTGTTACGTTTGTAAGAAGAAGTTAGCAAATCACAAGAACGCCGTTACGGAACACTTTAGCCAGCACGTGTACAGCAAGATAATCTATAAATGCCCCATTTCTGACTGTTCGAAAACGTATCATTTGCTTGGAAAGTTAAATCATCATCTGCAGCGAACAGATGGGCCGCATGAATTACTTGCGATCAAACGACTGGATGAAATAGCGGAAGCACAGGGCCAAGGGAAAAAGGAAAAAAAAGGGGGAAAGAGGAAACAGGGAGCAAAGTAAGGAAAAGACATCGTTCCGACTGGAGTAGCCCATACTATTTACTCAGCTATTCATCGCATTATTCTCCATCAAACTAATCTACCGTTCGACGTACCCGAAGAATTTGCTACTAAACGCGGCCGCAATCGGGCCCGTAAAATGACTGCAGCCCCACCAATCAATTTGAAGTGAAGTGTAGTTCGGAAATTATTATTATTACAATGGATTATTTTCTCTGTATCATTCCAATTTTATAATTCCATAGTTATGTTTATCACAATAAAAACATTTAGCAATATGTCACAGGCAGTGCTCATATGAGCATGGATTCCATTTTCATAGCGATTCCTCATTTATTAAGTATTGTATGCATGTACTTTATGACTGGCCATAGATTCCACGGTTCTTAGACACTGAAATTAAATTTTTGGCCAATGTCACAGGTACTGCTCATATGAGCATGGATTCCATTTTCATAGCGATTCCTCATTTATTAAGTATTGTATGCATGTACTTTATGACTGGTCATAGATTCCACGGTTCTTAGACACTGAAATTAAATTGTTGGGCAATGTCACAGGCCATGTTCATATGAGCAGGGATTCCATTTTCATAGCGATTCCTCATTTACTAAGTATTGTATGCATAGTAGGTACCGTGAGGGAGGACCGTGAGGGAATTTAGGAATGTGGCAGGTAGTGCTCATATGATTTACGAAATAACAACTCCGAGAATTCCTTCCAGTCACATTTGCTTCCCTCTGCGTACTTGCGTTGGACAAATGATCTTCACTGTAGGTTTAGGCCAGTCTTGGTAAATTTTACAAACGGCGTCATATTCCAGCAATGTTCCCACACAGATTTTGATATAAGAATAATTAATAATTATTTTTTTAAGCTTTGTCACAGGTTAGATTTTCAAAATTTGGAGATGACTTCAAAACATCACGAAACTTGATTCCAACCGCTTTAACTTGTAATAGTCACTATTTAGCACCAGAGCGAATGATTGTCAGCGTATACTGGGAAAATCACGATCGGTGTCTAACTTTTACAGAGCAAGGCAATCTCCGAATAAGGGAAAAACTTTAGAATAAAAAAATTTGTTTCAATTTTGAGTACAAACAATTATTTTACCCAACTTTTACCGTAATATGTAAATGCGAAAAACAAGAACTTCTGAGAATGAGTAAAAGTGCTCATGAGTTTGCAGTAATATATACCAAGCAACAAATAACATACAAATTGGTGTTTTGGTTCTTTATTAAATTTTAAAATCCGAAAAAAAACTTTAAAATTCTAAGCATTTTATTTTGATACCTCCATGTTTTTGAAAATTATGAATTTTGGATTGGAAATATGTGTAACAATAAAGTCGAAAACTCCTCAAAATTTTGAACGAAATATTTACTTGAGGTTTCATGGTCAAGTTTGAAAAATACTTGACCCGAGCGCAGCTCTACCATGGACGTCGGTGAGTAATTTTTTAGCGGAACCATACGTCCGCATGAATTTACTCAAGTATCACACGGAATTTAAATTTCTATCACGGCGATTCAAGTGAATGTTTACGACAAGACAGCTTTGCAATAATAATAATAATAATATTATTATTATTATTATTATTCGAGCTATTATCAAGGAAAAAGGATGGGTAGAAAAATATTTACCTCCATACCAATTATTCAAAAGACTAACTTGAATTTAGAAATAAATTATGAGAAATCTAGAAAATAAAAATAAATTAATGATACAGTGAAATAATGAGCAATGACATAGACGTGGGCCATAGGCAAATTCCTTCGAGGTGGAAATATATAGGTCACGTAAAGTTGCAAAGCCTTGACGCCGCTTGATTTTGTTTTGTAAAGAAGTGGCAAGTCCTTGCGCCTATAACATGTGGCTAATATTTTCTATAGTAAAAATACGGCCTTTTCCAATGGAACCAGGGCTTTCACATATAGAAAAAACAAAAGTTTTTAAATTATGGTAAATTCCCCAATTACCTGTGCACCGGAACGGAATGCTTTGTTAAATGCCATCTATCATACCTAGTCGTCTTAGGACAGTACTGGGAAAAATATAAATGACGTCTAACTCTCACAGTCCAAGAAATTATAGTACAAAAGGGATAAATTTCAATGTAATAATTTCAATTTTAAACATACATAATAATGAATAAGGCTTACTTTTTCCGGAATATGTGAATGCGCAAAACTTTTTTGTTCTGTGAATGAGTAAAATGACTACTGAGTTTGTAGTTCCCTACTTGCTTCTACTCTGTCCCCTATATTTCAGCCATTTTTCAAAATTTCCAGAAACGGTAAAAAACTGCATTGAAAAACTTATTTCTGAATAAATTAGTTTTAAAATGAGTCGGGAAACCTTGGACCAATTTGTTTACATCGCGACGGGGAATATTTATTTAACATTGATACGCAAATCCAACGGGTTCAGAAATTGTTTCGATAAATTTCATGGATTTCATCATTTGGTTGGGATTTTAGTAAACTTGGCTCAATTAGGAAATGTGCAATTATTATACTTGCTTCAAATACCATATACATAAAAAGAAATTTTAATAATCGAATTGGAAAAAAATCACACGTACATAGAAATTAAATTGTAGAGAATTTTTTTTTCAAATAAAATAGTATGTACATTGAAACAAATAAAAAAGGTATTTCAAAAATTTCAGAATAATTCAATTCTAAGGAAAATTCCTATTTAAATTCGATTTATTATTATTATTAAAATATCCAGGGATAATTTTGTTCGGCACGCCTCATTTATAAATGTAGTTTATCAACATATCAATAAAAGTCTAGATCCGAGAAAATTGTGAGCTCGGATTTTACACGGAATTTTTTTTTTGAAGGAAAGAAAAAGGCTGGAAAAAATTCAAGTAATAGCAGAATAAATCTTACTCGTTAATAATAATAATTATTATTGTGCAGCACATGGAAGACCATAGCTACTTGTGAGCACAAGAACAAAAGTGGCGTGGAGACTTCACAGCGCTAGCTTATTTTAATGTGTCTTCCATGTGGTATTCTTGTAATTTTGTCAGCAATCCGTATGGTTTGTCAGACTTTAAATTAATAATGTGTTATTTCCTCAACGTATTTTATCACGATGCCGTTTTCTTACAGATTTTCATTATCCGTGGGAAAGTGCCGATGAAATCTAGTGGATGGGTGTCCGATCTAAGATCGCAGGTAAAAAATTGAATTTATACCAATCGGCGTGGAGGTAGAGCAATAAAACATATTTTCAAAGCAATTTTCAAAGCGTCTTGATGACATTGGACTGTCAGAGAAATCCTTAAATGCATTAATTTTCAATCATAGAAAATTTAAAAAGCTTGCATCAAAACTTTTTCTGGTCCAAAGTGAAGAGTCTATACGTGTGCGCGTTTTTACGGATCCACATGACAAGATTGTACTACTAATTTCTAGCTAATGGATTGAGCTCAAGAATAAATTCAAGCAGTTCTCCTCTGGACAAAAATTTGTCTGGATTAATTTAATTTTCTAATTCTTCAACCAAAATACATATAATTCGTATTTACTGGAAAACTTTTTTCTAGCCGCCTGGCTAATATGGAACGTGTAATAATAATAATCCTCAACATTTTCCACATTAAACTTCATGAGGGCCAAGTCTCACAGCCCCTTAAAAGGATTCTGTCTCAAAATACATATCGTGGGCTAAAGTGCAAAAGGGGGTATAATTTTCGTAACGTAATGGGAAAAACAAAATTGAAACCCCTTTTGCACTTTGGCCCACGATATGTGAATAACAATAAGAGTGAGGAATCGCCACTCATTCATCATCTCATTGCATTGCGCTGTGCACGTTGAAAGCGGTAAACCCGTTTCCTGTTCGCTTTGTTCCTTCCCGGGGCTTGCTCGCCGTAGCAACCACTTCCTAGAAATCTGACGCTCCGGGGGTATCCGTACGGGGGCACAAAAGCAAAAGCGGCGTTGAGACTTCGCAGCTCTATAGCTAATTAATCTAGAAAAACCCGGGATGATTTTACGGGCTTGAAGTATTCGTAAAAGGGGTTTTGTACGTCAGCTACGCCCGTCTCTTTGTCCCGCATTATTACATGTTATTGATATTACTTCACAGCAGTCACATTTTTAGTGTGTAAATATATTTTTGAGCCAAAAAAATTTTGTCAAATAATGTTTCAATCAAAAATATTAATCAAAACGCACATTTACGCATTTAAAAAGTTTCCTCAACCCAAAAACAAATTTCCCGCAAAAAACTAGTTGGCTTAAAATAATTTTGTCACCAAAACAATCAGGCGAGATAAAAATATCAACTAGGATTTTTTTTAAATGTTACTAGCATTAAGTTGCGCGTCTGCAAAGAGTTCCGTTGAAATAATGGGTAAAACAGATTTTTACTTTTATGCACGAGCACGTACACATTTCAAACTTTTCACGAATTCACACTCTTCACCTCAGGAATGGTCAGGGAGAAAATTCCAGGAAACAAGTTGACTCAAAGTGTTTAGTAAACTTAGAGGATACCGGGTGGTACACAAAATTAGAATAAAAGATTTTTCTAATGGGTTTCTACAAAATCTTCCAAGGCATACTGAAATTCTTGAAAAGTCAAGTCGGGTTCAAGTTTAAGTCATATGGTCAAGTGCAATAATTTGTGCGGAAACACCCGTACTTTTTAAAGTTTAGGTTTTTATAAATATTACTTGATGACTCGAAACTTGGGACTCTTTACTCGAACTTCAAATGCAAGGTTGAAGATTGTTTGAAAAGTTAATAATAATAATAAAATTGGAGATTCATGGACAGGTCAAGTTCTTGGTCAAGTATAGATTTTATTTTAACTTGCAGGCACCTGGGCACCTCTACAGCCTCACAGCTCATTGGAAACAATAAATGTGGAGAAATTGAAGCAGCTGCTGAAAAAACTGGGCCCCAAAGACAAAATTGATTTTATCTTTAACGTATACAAGATTTAAATTTAATTTTTTTATATCGTAATTGCCCACTTTAACCTTTCAGAAATTCGTGTCAAAGCGCTAGGAAATGCCCAGATGCATATTGTAATGCATCAATTCTGAATAATCTTCATGAGTGAGACACTTTCCTATAGACTACGACCTTGTGAGAAGTGTGTGAGTGTTAAAAAACAACAATAATTATAAGTACTGGAAGAACAGGAATCAACCTCTGCAAATTTCTAAACCAATATGGAAAAAAGTATAAGCGGCGTTGAAATCACCGTTTGAAAAACTTGAAAAACTTGGTATTTTTAACAGTTTATTTTGCAAAATTTCAAAGATTGGTTAAAAAATGTATCGGCACGAATTCTGAGCGTTTGTAATATCCGCATTGAAATAGTTTTCAATCAAATTTGAAGAGGTTTGTTAAAAATAATTGTCAACAAATGATTTTTTACCATAAAAAAGATTTGTTTATAATTCAATAACGCGATTCGAAAACAACAAGCATAATATTCCTAGCAATCATTTTTTCCCGCCTACATTACAAAAAAAACATTTTTTCAATAAAAACAAAAGAATAAAACTGGAGCGAGGAAAATTTCAATTAAAACCAAAGGTTCCTTGAAAGGATTCAATGTCTCAAAATATTTCAATAGCAAAAGGGTGAGGAGTGGGAAATGCATTCATAAATGAAGGCGAGTTTACAATTTTAGACTCGATTTGTTATAAACATCGCCCTCGGGCTGAGATTCGGGCGGAAAGAGGATTTTGAGTAAAGATCAAACTTCTTATAATTTCTCTCTAATCACCACTCAGTCATCATTTCATTGCGTTATGTGGAGGTAGAAAGCGGAAAATCTAATCCCGCTTCATTTGTTTCCCAACTTTTGTAAGCGCACGGTGTACCATTCCGTTCATATCTAAGCGGAACGTCTGCTGTGTACGTTCCCAATGCACGTGCAATTTCCGAACATTGTGAAAACCTGCATTAAAAAACTTATTTCCGAACATGTATGTTCAAAAATGAGTCCCATGGCCCCAATAGTTCCGATGATGGAGCTTTAAAAACGAAAAATGATCCCACTTCCAGTTTTTCTTCCTCAAATTCAAATCTGAGCAAAACCTTAGCAAAGGCATGTTGTCCTCATATTTTGTCTTCATCATTTTATATGCTCGTACAATTTGGAAATCATCTTGTAGGTCCTACTTTGTAGATGAACCATTTTCAATGGTTGACTTGGATGTCAATTGTCTACTTATTATTATTGTTGCACAAAAGATAGGAATCTGAACGAATTGATGAAGGAATTTGCTAGAATATCAAAACATTACCCGAAACTCAGAAACTTACCGCTCATTCAAAATGAATAAACAACGTGAAAAAATATTAGAAAAATAAAGTCAAAGGTGGCTTGAAAACTCCATTGTTGACAAAGTGAATGAGTAAAACTCATGTTCAACGCTACTTTCTGTCCTTTCACTGATTCTTGCAGAAGATGCTTCCTGAGCATCTTTTGCATTGAAGCATGTCATTTTGTACTTTAATGTTTAATCGGCATCCAAGCACAAGAGGAATGCATCAAATATCTTTCTGGTCCAATATGAAGATTCCATACACATTTGCCTTTTAAGTGACAATATCGTGATAAAATATATTTCTAGCATAGATTGATGAGCTCAGGAATAAATTCAAGCTCAAAGCCCTCCTCTGTATAAAATTTTTTGGGGATTAATAATAATTGTATCCAATAACAAAATATTCATATTTACAAGATAATAATTATTATTGTTTCTCGCAGTAATTTAACAAAAGATTTTAGAAATTGAAAAGAGCACAAGCATAAGCTTGTACACATTTTCCTATGGAGTTCCAGGCCGACATTTAAAAAAATAATTGATGGAAGCTTCTCTCTTGAAGGTCATCCCAATATTTTTTGTACATTTTTAACATTTTACTAATATATGGAAGACAATATTCGAAATGTACTCCAACCAACCAAATCTCGTTCTTGTCCAAAATTGCCACCTAGGACGAAATATCAAGTCAGCTATGACAATGTGTTTGAACTCTTTTGGAAAATATTTTAAGCGGCGTCAAAGCTCAACAAGCCAATTCACACTTTTTTCTGTCGACATTATTGGAAAATCTCCCGGGCTTCTTTCGTTGCAATCATACATTTTATTTTCCAAATACTGGAAATTGGATCTTTCAGAAATTCGAGTCAAAATTGATTGTATACTTAGACCGGCGGAATTTTTGAAAAAAAAATTATCCTTACATGCCAAATGGGCAAATATGATTAATGTAATAATACGGGGGGAGATTTCCCAAAAGTTGCAATTCCCCCAAATATCCCAAATGAATGTCACATGTTAACAAAATGTTGGCGGGCTCAAAGAGAGAGTTTTTAAAAAGGTGTTAACATTAGAAACTACAGGAGGATTTTCCCTGCTAATCCAAATAATTGCGGCGGATAGGCTTGGAAATATAGGAAAAATCTACGATTATTGTACATCTGTGATTTGGAGACTTGCAGATTCTCTACGTCCTGACCTTTGTTAAATATTGAATATGATGTAATTATTGTACACGCTTTATATTTGAAATAAAAAATAAACAAGAAAAATCCAGGAATATTTTGCTCTTTGATTTGAGGAGAGATTTGCAACTCGACGACTTTGCTTTTATGTCGGTCACATTATGAGAAAACTAACTTTAAGCTTTTTGTTGGACTTCCACGCCGATTAGGAAATGTGTCTTACAGGTTTACATCAGTATTTCATAAGTATAATCTTTGTTCCTTTGCATTAGCAGTCAATTCTATAATTTATTATCAAACATTTTGCATGATTGTAGGGATTTGACGAAAATATCTGGAAGAAATTCTATACATTCAAAGAATTTAGTAAAAAAAAAATCAGTCTCGGAATTCAATTTTCGTTGGGTCAAAGAATTTTTCAAAATTTTTTTCAACCCTTGATGTATTTTTTTGGCTCGAAGAATATTTTAACAGTTATTTTATCCTCAAAATACATTTTTTCTTCGGACAAAAATTTTAAAACAATAATAATTATTATGACAACCTCAAAATCAATTTTCTCGTGGGTGAAAGAATTTTTAGAAAATAAATTCAACTTTGAAATTATTATTTTCTTGGATGAAGTATTTAAAAAAAACCAAATCATCCTCCAAATTAATTACTATAAGGTCAAAGAATTTTTCAAAAATAAACTCAAAATCGAAATTACATTTTAATTGGGTAGGGGGATATTTTAAAAATACAAATTCAACCTCGACATTAAATTTTTCATGTTTCAAAGAATTTTTTGTAGGTTATTTAAATCAAAAAAATATTTTTTCCCGTGTGAAAAAATTTTTCAAAAATTATTTCAACGTCGAAACAATTTACTTTGTGGGCATGTAATTTTTCAAAAATTATTTTTACTTCTTAGCATTCCACCTTTTTTAATTTGGATGCGTAAAGAATTCAGTTGAAACTGGTTGAATATATTTTACGTCTCAACGATTTCACCCTCCAACGAATTGATCCACACTCTTAACCTCAGAAATGGTAAAAAATTGAAGAAAATCCCTCACGCCACCATTAAAATTGTCGTTATTTGATTGTGGAATTTTGACGCCGTTCAGACTAAGCGATTGGGGAAAATTTTGAAAATTTGCTTGATACAAGAATAAACTTGCCCCTAAAACTTCCTTTATTTCCGCCGGATTTTGACTCTGATTAGTTGAGAAGGAAGAATCACACGGGATGTTTTCTCTGCTCATTAATTTCTCAGGATTTGACGCCACTCACTGAATTCTTTCTTGCTGCGTGCATGGACTTACGTCAGATTCTTTCCAAATAACGAAGAAACAAGAAACTTTAGCAATCATTATGTTCGCATGTAAAATCCACTCATTGCTTTGAAACTTGTATTGTTGATGAGGCATAAACTTTTAATTTGTAAAATCCAAAACTTTAAAGCTAATTTAATTTCACATGACTAGAGAAAACTTTTGTTTATCCAATAAAATTGTCGTCCTTCAAAGTCGTTAAAAAAATTTGTTTAAAAATGTTTTTGTCCAAAAACTTGAACGTCATTTTCTGTGTAAACAATTCAAATTATTTTTTCCCGCCAAAAATATACAAAAATATTTTTTCAAATAAAAAATAGCCTCAAACTCTGCAGCCAATAGAAGGAAGGAAGAATTCAAATGAAAGGACAAACGACGTACAAAATCAGTTCACACACACTTTTCTCTCAACCCAAAAGAAAATTTCCAAACAAATCTAATTTTGCAAATTTAAAAAATTATTTATTAACCTAAACATTCTTTTAACAAATTTTTATGGTCCAAAACAACGAAAGTGAATAATATTAATTTTAATAACTGGATTACGTGATTATGTACTTACGTACTAGGAACAAACCGTTCCCACAACCTGAGGAATGATTTTTGGGATCACATACTGTTGATTTTAAACCCAAAATTCCTCACTTTAGCTACGGACAACGTTGTTTCGTCCTTACGGGACTCGTCAGCGTAGCGAAATGACAGCAAAAACAATGAGCGACTGACCGCGTGAATGGTCAGCCTCAGTGATGGATTAATTTGGTACACCTGGTGTAAAATAATAATATTAGTTTTATTCAGGTTGATTTGGCATTAACCCTTACAACCGCCATTGCTTCACTTTTCTCGGATCAAATTTATCAAAGTCAAAATTAGGCGCTATTGGCTCCAGTTTAAAAGTATCAGATGTAAATGATAATGCGGAAGTTTGGCGACTCGTGCGGCTCCTTTGATCCGTTTCAACAATATAGCTTACGGGATCAAATCTGTAAAAATGTCTGGCTTGAGATTTCTTCAACTTTAATAAAGACTTCACTGTGTCTTTCTTCTTCTCGGAACAAAGGACTTTTCTCCAATTGCTTGGGTGGGATGTCCTCATGTACCGGCTTCTTCTTTGACTTTTGCGTTTTTGTAGACGACAAATCTTTATTAGCACGAGTTTTATTCGCTGACTGAAAATCATCCTCGTCTGATCCTAACGGTGAAATATTTACCGTCTGGATTTTGGCAGCTGCCAAGTCTAAATCAGCTGCTTCTGTCACACTCATTAGATAATCACCAGCCTTAGGCTGCTTCTTTCCAGCTCTACCCTTGTATTCTCGAGTATTTTTCCTCAGAACCCTGAGGCTGTAATAATTATTGTAGTTGTCATCCGGAATATCCAATCCGTTGGCATAAAATATGGCCATTATGTGGTAGCAAAACTCAGTGGATGGGCATGAGCACACGTACGCTCCATTTGTTCCTCTTTTTATGAAATAACTTTCTGCTTTATATACTCCAATGACGGCGTATGTCTGAGATTTTGCATCCAAGCTAATAAGGTTTTTTTCACACGCTAATTTTGCAAGGCCCTTCCTTCACTGCTGGTAACTCCCCTCATTTTCTATGTTCTCCTCCGGTTTGTACACGTCTTCTTTGAATGCACTTGTGAACTTCTCGTCCGTCCATGTAGTATAGGCTGGCAGTACAAATGGAGCTTTGGAGCCTATGTACCTACGCTTCAAACCATGCGACTCCAAACCAAATGACAAGTACGCATTACTAAATTATGATAAGCTATTTAGCTGATTGTTAAACAATGCCAATACACAAGAGTCCAATCGTAATATATTCCACCTTTGCATTTGTTTTATAACATTGTTCATGGATTCACTCAGATTGTTAGTTGGATTTTTATTTTCAAATGCAGCAAATCGGTCCGTGTACCACCTACTTGCTCGGCATTTAACGTCTTCCCGCAAATACTCCTCACTGTATTGCTTGAAACTTTGGGACCACATTTGTTAGTATGATTCGTAAGCTTCGTCAATTTTTTCTTTAGTCTCCGACCCCAGCAAAACTTCATACTGTCTTTTCAGAACCTCAACGTCGTCAGCTATCCCACCTGCTTGTTTAACCCATAATTCGCCCATTCCCCCTATGATATGATTCCAACAATAGACTAAGTTTGCTTGTGGTAGTACTTCCAAAATAGCATTGGTTATTGCTTTCTCTCTGGCGCAACATATTCGAATGTTTCCATCCAACAAATGCAATGCCACCAAGTCTTTGAAAATGGCAAAAAAATCTTTGTGGACTTCCTGAAACTTGCGCTCATGTATAAGGTAACCAGCGGCAAAAATTGGGTCACCTTGAAGGTCAGTGTTGCTCATAATAAGTGCCGACACGTACCCGTCCGTTAGTTCAAACGTTGTGTCATATGTTAGTAGCTGAGGAATTGTGGCGTCCATTGATGCCTTCTCCAAAAGATAATTCGCCAATCGCAACACTTCCCTTTCAGCTAAAATAAAGACTTCATACGGATATACAACATTTCGCACTGTAAAACTACCCAACCCTTTGTTCCTACCCATCTCAATTACGCTAAAAATGTCACATCTCATCAACTTCTTCTGCCTTTCAACACTCTTCTTTACATTTTCTGCTTGCAAACGGTCCCGAACGGAATCCACTGGTTCCCTCTGTAGACACTTCATTTTCGACAGCAACGCACTTGTTCACCTTTATATAGGCCTCTTTAGGATTTTTCATTCCTGCATATTGCAAATATTTCCTTCAGTTTCGTCTTAGCTGTATCCGTATTTCTCGTGTAGACTTTTAGAATTACATGTGTAATGGATGAATGACGCATTTACATGACGTCTGGATCCTTTTACTTCATCATGATTGGGCCCATTAAGTAACTCTACTCCACATGTCTTTGAGAGAGAAAAAAAGCCGCCTGGAATCAATCATATAATCTAAGTGTCCTTGTACAACTTGTGGTATTATCATCATAAGGAAAAAAGCCTGAAGAGAGGAAGTCATGAATTTCAAGTTTCTACTACCTGGAAAGGATTAGCCTCTTGAATATATGAATCTTGGGATGAGCAAATTTTAATCCCTCTCGTTAAAATCCTCAGGATTAATTAATTTCTTAAAAAACGAAATAAGAAAAACTTTGTTTATCCCCTAAATTTTCCCTATCCTTTCTCCATTTTGAAACCAATGGCTTTTTCAGGTTCAATTTAATTGACCTCGTAGAATATCTTCCTTAGTACTGAATCAGTATGCAGCAATAGCATTTTCCCATGTATTGTGCTCTTCATCTCCCTATGCACTACACGTTTAAATCTTTGATAGATATTATTGTGGTAGATGTAAAGTTTCAAATGAAATTCTCTGTCAAATTTTTTCTTCCATTCCATTGTGTGTGTACTGCATTGAAACAAACGAAAATCCGTGAGATTGTTTTATTGCGAAATGTACGTGTATGGATGTGGATACGCGGCAACCTGTTTACTTGAAAGCTTCCCTCGACATGAATGTGTTGGGGCTGTTATATATCCCTGGAAGTATATATACGAAAAAAAATTACATATAGCACAAGAAAACCTACACAGGCGTGGAGACACTTTCAAGTAAACAGAAATAAATAAGGGTAACAATTTATCAATGATTCAGAAGGAATGTAGATGAGAAAGGGGAAATGAAGAGGTAGGGGCAAAATTTAGGGTCTCAGAAACTCAAGAGCACTCTGGAAAGAAAGGAGCGTGAGTAAAGAGATAAGTGAAAAAGTGTAAGCTTGAAAGCTCAGGATATGTATTGCAAAAGCGTGTTGGAATCCATACAAAACAAGTGAAAATAGTTTTGAGATTGCAGTGGGAAAAAAATAATTTTAATCTAAACATATAAAATAAAAGTGCAGTGGAAGTCGTTGTTTTACAATCGGCCAGGGGTGTATGCAAAGTAAGTAATTTCATGTAGCAAAAGCAGAGGAAAATCAAAAAAAGTGTAAATCTATTTACTCTACTAAAGTCACAATATGTAGCTTGTAATGTTGAACAGGTTAAAAGCCAAGGTACAAAAGGGGGTACTGGGAGCATGAGAAAATGGAGAAGATGGTAATAATCTCTAATGAAATAATTTTGTGTATAGGACAGCATGAACGCATCAAATGCAGAAGAGGGAGAAATATGTGAGGAAAAAAATCGCTACTGCAGTCATAGTGGTGGATACACGAAAGTGGTGGAGTACTCACTTCCTACAACGACGTGGATGTCGTAGGATATACCTTTACGTATGTAAGCACTGAAGACAGCAAGGGTCTGGAATTGCTGGCCTGGTGTTCTTACAGGTACGACTTATGTTAATTGTATGTGAGGTATGAGGTAGCGCAACTTTCTACGTATCTCCCGAATGAAGCTTATAGCACCTATGGAACGAAAATTTCATCTGTACATTGTAAAAGTGCTATAAGTTTTAAACGGGAGGTACGTCAAAAGTTGCGCTAACGTTCTACTGAATTGAGCACAATTTTTTCAGTTTGGAATGATTAAAGATTTTCCTCCATAATAGTCATAAAAGCATGTCAAAATAAGTTTTGTGAGTAAACAATCAAAGTTTCTTGCTGGAATTTCCCTATTAGGTTTAAGTTATGTAAAAGCTTACGCATCAGCATCGATTAATTATAATTAATTGACATTGGGCACAGATTTTGTCTTTCCGAACTATGTACTGTGTCCAATCGAACCGTACGTTTGGTGTGATGATATGTCGGTGTGAGGGGAAACTTTGTTTTTTATTTCCGAAAAATCTTTGAGACATAAACTAATGTTTGTAAAAAAGAGGTGCAGACTCTCATTAGCAGGTGATTTTGCAATGTCCGCTGCTTACGTAAGGCCGGCAGTGTAAAAGGGGGTGAAATAATAGAAGGTTTTTCTGATTTATAATCACGTACTCATCCATGTATTAAGAATACGGGGGAGTAGTAAACAGTGTGACAATAATAATTGCTTTGTGAAAAAAATTACTTTCACTGTTTTTATCTCAAATATGTAATCCATGTTACTCAACTGTAATACCGTTTGCTTGCTGTTTTGTCCATGTTTTTCCTTTGGAAAGCTCTACACCGAAAAAGTCGTAAAAGGGCAGAAAAAAAATCGAAGTTACATTTTACAACTACATTACATGGAAAAAATTAGTCATTTGGTTGAATGGCGACTATAAGCTTTGGGTAACCTTACTTGGACTCATATTCATCCAGGTTTGGGCTTGCGACCGGAGTGCATATGCTAGCTCACTGCAATGGCATGAAAACTTGTTTGCGAAACTCACGTAGCACAGGGATTAAAGTAAGCCGGTAGGAGTGTCCTGGCTTTTCCCTCTCCAGAAAGGGAAAATTTGTTATTTCCTGTGTCCTCCGTGTACAGCGACACAAGCTCGAAGTTTTTGCTAATTTGTTTTGCTAATGATGAAGTTGGAGGAGAGCCAATGGATTCCGAGACAAAAAGCTGACAAACATGTGCTGGAGTGATGATAGTTCTTTCAAAGGAAGATCCCTGGAAGATACTCGAAGCCTACAACTAGTATCGAGTATTCATGGATTATGTATGCATGTTCAAGTATGAACCTTAGTATGCCTTTTGTGTACAAAGATATCCGATGACTCAAACAATAGAAATGCATTGAGAAGTACACAAGGACGATAAAGCAGGAGCATATTAGCATTATTTTTGTCTCCGAGCTTGAAAACAAGTTGTAATTATCTTTACCTCTGCTCTTAATCTTGTCGTATAAGAAGTCCATCTTTTTAGGACGCCCCAATGGTATTCCACTGGATGTACATACATCAAGACCCCCCGTAAAGGGGGGCTGTAACGAATTTGATAGGGTTGTTCCAAAACTCACTACTGCAGGGCTCTTCATCACAATATGTTGTGTGCATCGTGACTGTCGCGAACTCATACAAATACTTAGATTCTGGAAATCTATGAACATTTCATTCCGTAAGAAGGAACAATATTTTAATCTACGTCGTTACCAACTATAAATATATGTGCCTCATATAGGAAACTTACTATACGGAAGCATCACTTATTGCATTTTAAGTGCAATAAGTTTAACTATTGCAGTTTACTATCCAGAAGTTTAAAATGACGTTAGTAGTAGTTTCCAGCAGCATTCCAGTACTTTTCAGAAACTATACGAACGTCTATAATATCATTTTCATCCATCTCATCCATTCATCCTTCCTGACAAGTCGTCCAATTTAAAGGATAATAATTATTTCCGTTCTGGACTCTTCCCGTAATTTACACTTTTCTAATGGACAATAGTAATGACGATACAATCATATACACGGACATTGTTCCAATACTAATGGAGGAAGAAAGGATGCGAGTGTACATACATATCATTGGCAGATATAAGGAGAGGCGTACACACAAAGATACTTGTATGTTGTGTATAATAGGTGAATGCATTAGTAATTATATGCGAAAGGAATAATGTAAATGTGCAGCTGCGGAGATGAACGGACAGGGAGCTCGTGTACATATGATCTTGTAGTGGTACACTAGCAGGAGACTTATTAGCGGACAAGACGGGCCTAAATTCAAAGGTGTTTTCTCCTGATTTTCGTATCCTTTGCTGATCTCCCCTGAAAAACCCAAGAATTGTTACAGAAGTATCCTCTGCATTGAACCGCAATTAATTCCTCCTTCTAATATGCCAAATAGCTTCTGACTCAGACTTTTTTGAAACTCTGCCTCGTCATTTAAAATATCCTTAAATAGTGTCTCCCCCTTCTTGTCTTTGCTGGCAAGGTTGTTTTTACAGGCGCGGATGGACTTGTAATTAAAAACAAATGTCCCAACTTTATTACACTTATTGAAAATACTTTTCTCCACCTTTCTCCAACCATGTTGAGCGCCTAAGTTTGTAATCTAAAGAAATTATCCATTCCAGCTGAAACCCAGCTATTAAAAGTAAAATATCTAACATTGCTTTGTATTTACCTTATATGTATTGTATTTATATATGTATGTACATTAAGAATCATAGGATACAACTTTGTGGTCAGAATAATTGCATTCTTGGGTGGCTTGAAAAACATTGAAGGTGTAAATATGAACGAAAACTTTTTTTTAAATTTATTGCGAGCAGGCTACACATGAAAAGGCTTCCCAAATGTTTCTCCTCAGTCAGATTGTTAAATAAATTTGCGAATTGGATGTTCACGTTTAGCAGGAAATGTAGCTTCCCTGAGGTTTGTAGTATTGCGAGAGCCGAAAAATAAGTGACACGTCATGGCCATTCCTTTTCTTCAAACCTTGTTCCTATCATTCTTAGTACTTCACTGTACATCTGAAAGAGTAATAATTTCCATTCTCCTTCAAAAATTCAAAATTAATTTTACCTTCTCGTAGCCGAAATTACTGCCGAATAATATTTTCTGCAGCATGAAAAGCAGTGTAGTATTGCTGAGGTAATCGTGAAAGTAACAGTAGTGTGCATTTGTATGGGGCAAGAGCATTAAGCAAGGGTAAATTTATATAATTATGAATGGCCGGTGGCGAAATTGAAGGACAAATGTTCTGCGCGAATGAGTACTGCTGAGATAATAAATGAAGAAAATCTAATACTTCCAACACACTATTGATGTGTACAGCAAAGTATAAAATATGGAGTTAGTAACCTTAGACGTAAAGTTTAACTGGAGTGAGCGGTAACTGACAGTTACACGAAACAGAAACTTCATTACAAATAAGGAGCCAAAACAAGTTCGAGAAAATCATGGAAAGGGTGGAAGATGACGCACGCCTTAGATTACACTTAGAGGTGACAAGACCTGAGTTATAAGGATGCAGAGTTATGCCAAATCACCTCAAACCGGACATTTGATTTTGACCAAATTTGAACTAGTGATGTAAGGTACCACCAAAATATTTTTGAAAGCACCATAAAAAACCGCATCTTTCGCAAAAAAAATTTTCCCTGTGGTGTTACCACACTGGCCACAGTGTAGCAAAATATGAAATTCTTTAACATTGATTAAATACAGAGACATCACTTACAACGGCCTGTGGCCCCGTGCTATGCTCGCAAACTGGTTTTTGTCCAAAAAATTACGTACATTTTTTTGGTTTTGCGCAAAATTTCACCATTTTCATTATAACGAGTCGAAATAATCGTTAAATAATATCGAATTTCGGTTTGTAACGAAATTAGCGATACTCCTCGTAGAGATACGAAGTTGAAAGATTCTGAAAGATAATATTTTTAGCTTTCAGAATTGCACCTCCACATTTTTTACTCCTACTTGGAGCTAAGATATGGGAGTCTGAGTGTTGGCTATCGGGGTCTAAAATGGTGGCGTGATTCGGGTACATTCAGGGTAAGTACAGGTGCCCTAAATCCTAGGTTTTTATACCCCCAGTAGCTCACACTCAGACTCCCATATCTTAGCTCCAAGTAGGAGTAAAAAATCGTGGAGGTGCAATTCTGAAAGCTAAAAATATG
>JAQFXU010002373.1:0-21235 GCA_034693705.1 Spatulosminthurus flaviceps
TTATGTCAAAGGGAAAAGGGGCGAGGAATTGAAGTGAATCACATTCCCAATTCCAAGGAATAATAATGAAAAGGGGTGTTGTGCTCTTGTGAAACTCAAAATATAAGAACAATGAAGGCGAGGAATGCTCTCATCGATCAAAGACTTCCACTGAAGCAGAAAGATTTCCTGAGGTTTCTCCTTCAATGACGACGCTTCTCTACATACACACAAATACACACGAATAAATCTCAACTCTGTTAGAAATACATGGGAAATCTTTGGAAAATTCTCACAAGCTTGGAATTTTACACAACAAAACCTTGGGCTGGAGTGTGAATATAAAATGTACAATTTTTCAATGAGCTTTTAGCGGAAGCATTTTTAATAATTTTTTTGAACATGTCAAAGCTTTAGATTTCATGCTATTCATTCTTTGAAAAACCACATGTGTATTTCAACCCATTTAAAAATTTCCGCTTACCCGTTTTCAAGGCCTGCATTTAAAACGTAATATCTATAAAATTCCCCATGGGTCAAAATTCTTACACGTAAATATAGAAACTGGCCTTAAAATTTCTTGTGCAAAAAAAAATTGCTACGTCAAAATAATTTCCCCAATTATTATTTTAACTTGTTTAAAAATTATTGGCAAAAAAATTTTTCCATGCAGTTTAAATTGTCGCTACAATATAAAACATTCAGATGAAAAAACAGGTTTAAATTTAATGAATAGTCGTGAGATTTTTTTCCATAATTTAAATGGACTAGACAATGCTTACGTATTCCAGGAAAATTCACTGGGAAATTTGCCACAAAAAACCCAATGGGTAAAATAATTTAGTTGGTAAAATTTTTTTCGGGAAGTTGTCTCTGAAAAATATTTTCTCATAATTATTATTTTTGGATCGCTTCGAATACATTAGTCAGTGTAGTGGATTTCCATAAAGGTTTTGCATCCTCTGAGCAAAGTAGTTAAGGTCAGTGAAGAATTTGTGTAAAAATGATGGAATTTTGAAGCAGAAGTTTGACCATGATTTTCCTATATTTGACACTACTGGTTTTAGGTCTATCAATTTTCTTGTGTCTTTTTCCTCCAAATGGAAAGAATGCGAAGGAGCCATCAGGTAAATAAATTTCTTTTTTTTGTTGTCTATTAAAAGAATATAAAATTTTGACTTTTAACCAACTTGTTTTTTTGGACCAGGTTTACGGCCTTTTTCCATATTAACCTTGTTACGGGTTTTTGTCCATCCCCATGCCGCACATATTTGCATGGAATTGGGGAAGTTGCATGGCCCTTTAATGTATTTCAAAATTGCCCACTTTAAGTAAGTATTTATAGAAAGAATTGGTAGGAGTTGTTAGAAGAACAAACTTGCATAAAAATGTTTCGACGGAAAAATTTGATCCTTTGGAAAAAACACTTTTTTGTTGATTTTGAAATAATACGTGAATTTTTGGAATAAATTACTTCAAAAATATTTAGGACCAACTTTCACACAAATTGTAGGAAAATTTGACATATTTTTGGAAAAATTTTCAGATAAGCTTTTTACAAGTATTCGAAAAAAATTGTATTTAAAGGTAAAAGAAATATTCATCCCCAATTTTTATACTATTTTTAGGGGTATTTTGGTGAATGGGCCCGAAGCGGTGAGAGAAGTTTGTAGGAACCCAGCCCTAAATGGCCGCGTTGATTGCATGTACAAAGATCTTTTGGGTCAAAAAGGTAATCTTTTCCAATTCAATTTCAAGCCGTTAAAGTATACTCAATTCAGTGTCTTCCAACAACCATTGCTCATTTATGACTCTAGGAATTTTATGGAAAGATGAAAGTAGTCAAAACCGGAAATTTTTCTTCAAGTCATCCAAACACTTTGGGCTAGGAATCAAATCCGCAGAAAATAACATCCACCAAGAGATTAACCTCCTCTTCAAATATTTTGATAGTTTCAATGCAAAGCCATTTTCCATCAAAGGGACTTTCAACATTCCCACGTTAAATGGCATTCTACATCGATTTCTAGGAGAGAAAATCTCACATGATGACGCCAATTTGAAGAGCAGTCTGGAGAGACTCGCACTGTAAAAATTTTCCCAATTTTGTCCTTTCAAAATTTTCCTTCAAAGCATACATTTTTTGCAAATAATTTCAAAATTTCAAAAAAAGTGTACAAATTATTTTTGATTTAGTTTTTTAGAGCTCCCAGGTGTTTGGTTCAGATTGTGCGTATTTCTCCCTCAATTTACAAGATGGCTGCCAGGGATAATAACTGGGCGAAATTGGGTGGAAAATCTTATTGCAGATTTTACCCAAATATTTTACCCTTTGGTGGAAAAACATTTTCAAACCCGAATTCCTCACCAGCCTCGTGATTTGGCCGACGCACTTATGGACGAAGTCGAGGCTACTCAAGACATAAATTCAGATTTTCATATTTCTCGTAAGTGAACCTTTTGGTCTATTTTTACAAATAAAAATCACTTTGCCGGATTTTAATTCATTTTCTCAGGAGACCCCATCCGACCCATTTTATTTGATATGTTCACCGCTGCTGTGGAAACAACAGGGGCATTGTTGGATTGGACAGTGTTATATTTAGCGAAATCCCCGCAAGTCCAAATGAAACTTCAAACTGAGCTTTTTAACGTTATTGGTCAGGAAAAATTGCCAGAACTTACAGATCGGCCGAAAATGCCATATTTTCAAGCATTCCTTCAAGAAATGTATCGGGTTGCCCCGGTGGTCCCCTTTTGGTATCACATGGCTCTTGAGGATACCACATTAAGGGGCTATAGCATTTCGAAAGGCACCGTTATTGTTGGCAATTTCTATGGCATTCACATGGATCCGGATTTATGGGATGAGCCGGAAGAGTTTCAACCGGAGAGGTTTATTGATGAAAATGGGGAATTTGTCAAGTCTGATCAAATCTTTGTTTTTGGGTCTGGGAAAAGGTCCTGTATTGGTGAGGTTACTGCGAGGGACCAGTTATTTTTATTTTTGACCCGCATTTTACAGACCTACACTATCAAATTTATTTCCTATACTTCAAGCTCAATGGGCAAGGTTGCTGTTGGTTATCATGCGCCGGAATTTAAAGTAATTTTTATGAGACGAGATCATTCCAAGATAAATGCCGAGTAATGATTTAAGCTTTCAAATAAACAAGATTCCAAATCAAGGCTGATATATGAAACTTTGGAAACTTGGGGTAAGAGGTTTCAAATTCAAGTTCTACTTAAAGTTTCAAGTGGCAAGTCAGACTAACAAATTTACTTCAAATCTCCACTAGCACTTGTATATTTAAGTTAAACTTCAAATTTCAAGTGGAACTTCAAATTTCAAGTAGAGCTTCAAATTTAAGGTAGAACTTCAAATTACAAGTGGAACTTCAAATTTTGAGTGGAACTTCCAATTTCGAGTGGAACTTTAAATTTCAAGTTTGGATCAAATTTCAAGTGGAACTTTAAATTTCAAGTGGAACTTTAAATTTCAAGTGGAACTTCAAATTTCAAGTGGAACTTTAAATTTCAAGTGGAACTTCAAATTTCAAATAGAACTTGAAATTTATTTAGCGATACGAATTCTCTGTGTTACTAAAAAACTCAAGGGAAACTTTAAATTTGAAGTTTGACATGCAATTAAAGTAGGCACTTCAAAAAAGATTGACTTTTAGTTTCCACGGGTACTTTAAAATTCAAGTTGCAATTTCAAGTGGCTTCCAATTTTAAGTTGCACTTGTAATCTCAAGTACAAGTTCAAAAACAAATTCCAAATTCAGGCGCTTTATTAAAGCTAAACATCATTTAAGATTCGAAATACCAATTCTATATTCAAGTGTCATTTTTATGTAAAACCTAAATTATTTTGCCACTTCAAAATAAGCTACTGTTTTAAATTTCATATCCCTTGCACTTACTCTTCTAAACATTTATCATTGATATCTACACCATTCAGGCATTATTATTCATAAAAAATATTATGTAATATTATTCACGTTTGAAGGAAAAAACAAAAATCCACGTTGACAAATTCCAATGTAATGGTCAAGAAAGCACGTATAATTTATACCTTCATATTTCATCAATTTATTCCTTACTTTCAACAAGTATACACAGCAAAACTTCCACATAACATGATGCGTATACCCTTGAAAAAACAAGTACACCCTCAATGTTTATACGTCTGAGCTACAAATGAACCGTCCAACATACAAATGATTGAGAAAATTCACTCAACCTTGAATTGCATAACAAGCAATTGCATTTATAAGGAATGTACATAGAAACAAAAAAATCTTCATATTCAACGGAAGTAAACAATAACATACAATTGCATGAAATACTATGGATCAGGTTTGTAAGGTAATATAAACCAATAAATAAAAAATATTTCCTTCTTAAAATTGCACTGAAACACGTGTTGGAAATATTTCCCAACAGGATTCGCTTCACTTCCTGTCCTCAACATCTCATGTTTCTCCTACGTTAGTCCTTGGCTATGCTAAAAAATTATTTCCGTTAATTTGTTTCCACCATTGAATTTAATTAAATTTCCACGAAGAAACTACATATAAAATGCCTTGTAGGAAAATATTTACCTTCATTTTACACTAAACCCTAAAGTTTTGTGGAAGCTGAGCAAAATGGAATTTTCATTAATTGTTTGTGTGTTTTTGAGTTTTGGGGGGATTTTAGTCCATGGGCGGTTGAATTTAACGGACGCTGTAAGTAAATTTTAGTGTTATTCTTGAAAAATTGAAATAAAATGTTTGGTTGAAATAGTTTCTTGGAAGAAATATGGACAAATTTATTGCAAGATTTAGAGATTTTTTATCAAAATTTTGCGAATGTTATTGAAAAAGTTGCGAATTTTATTGTAAATTTTGTGCATTTTATTGAAAATTCTGTAAATTTTACTGAATTTTTTGTACATTTTATTGAAAATTTTGTAAAATTAATTGAAATTTTTGTGAATTTTATTGAAAATGTTGTGAATTTGATAAGAAATTGGGCAAATTATATTGGACATTTTTGAATTTTATTGAAAAACGTATTTAATTTAAATTTTTGGAAATTTATTAAAATTTTGTTAATTGGATTTAAATTTTAGCGAATTTTATTAAAACTTTGTAAATTTTCTAGGAAATCTTGGCGTTCAAAGCCCCAAAAGAAATTCAAGAGGCCTTCCCTTATTATATCAGTGGCCATGATGAGGACGGAGCTCCAAGTAAAAAAATTTTTTTTTACAAATTATCATAGAAAATTGTTCCACTGGAATTTTTACAAGAATTTGCACATATTTTCTTCCAACAGTTTTTATTTACGAATTGGGCAAATGGGACATAAGAAAATACATGGAACAAGGTGGAGAAAAATTCAAAGCCCTGGATATTTACTTTGATCAATTTATGCTCACTATGCGTGAATACGGTTTGAATTCTACGGCTGGTCAATTTATTTCATTTGCTGATGTGGATAAATTTGATGCTAAGCAGGCGCGAAATTTGAAAAGTAACGAAAATTAAAACACTTTTGTCCTGTGCAAAACATTTTCCAAGAAATTATAACGTTCTTTTTTATTTTTTAGCTGTCAGTTTTATGATCTCAAAATTCCAGCGGTTTGAAGAAATTATCAAGGATGGGGTAATGAAACGAGGATTGATGGTGAATGGTGAGTTTTTATATTTGCAAAATATAAATAAATTATAAAATCAATAATATTTTATAATATTATAATCAAAAAAATTGAAATACAAATTGTTGGTAATTTGTATGTCTTTAAATTTTTTTATTTTTGCGTAGCAAATTTCCTTTGGGAGCAAATTTGGGCATTGGGTCGACCCCTCTTGGGAAGTTTGTCAGAATCCATTGAACTTTATGGGACAAATAAGAAAGATTGGATACCCCGAATTTTGAAATTCATTCCTAAGAGTCAATTACCCGAATGGTATGGGGGTAGCGCGGAGCACAAGCCAGTTCAAGTTTTTGGTTAATCTGAAAAAAATCCTCTATTTATTTACAATAAAATTATTAAATATTATTTAATTTTTTTCCTTTTGAATAAATGTTGAAATTTTACCAGTGATGCAAAAAATCAACCCTTGAAAATTTGCCCGTAAATTTTATCCCTCCTCAATATCTACGCTTTGACTGTGTTAGATATTTCCATAAAATTTCAACTAACGTCCCTTAATCATCAGAAAATTTTAATAGTAAAACATTTTCCAAAAGATTTTCTTCCACGTTCGCGATTTTATCCATTTGCAATAAAAAGAGCATCAAGGAAATTTTCATATTTGAGAACTCACGTACACATTATTGGTGATCAAATGGTGTAGAAAATCATAGCTTTTGTCAGAGCACTCCATCACAAGCATTAAATGAGACAAGCAAATATATTGACAAATACACTGCGTTTATATCAGTAGGGAACGCGTAAGAAAAACGTGGTGTGACAAGCGATGCAGAGAACATCAGAAATGCATTAGGAATCTCTGTCTTCAGCGAGTTTAACCACTTTATGAATTTTATACACTTGTCCTGAGGATACATGGCAAAATACCAAATAATAAAAATTTGTTCCAAGTTAAAACAATATAATGGGGATTTTGGCAGTGAAAAAAGTTATTACATCATATAACAAACAGGGAGTAAATCTCCGCATTTTTATTACTTTCCCAGAACTTACTTCCCCACTCCCTTATGGAAATTCATTTGCATTTACGAGTATTTCATATTTTCTGCACAGTTCTCAAAGTGGATGAAACCGAAGTGCGAGAAAATGGAATGTTTTGTAATACTGAGGAGAAAAGGGTTTGAGTATTTTATATAGGGTTTTTCATTGAAATTGGTGTAATTTCATCAATTTTCAATCCTTTCATTAATTTTTGAAGGGCACTTTTCTTGAAATTTTGTTGCATATTTTTGGAGAGAAATTTGTTGGAAATTTTTTCAAACGAAATCTTGGGGAAATTTTCAATGAGAGCTCCCATGAAATTTTTGGCGGATAATTCATAGTAAGATTTGATGAAAAGGAATTCAACTGAACGGCATTGAAATATTTTTTGGGCAAAATTTGTGGAAAATTTTTCTGTAACATTCAGGGTGAAAAGTATGGAAAAATCTCATCCAATTTCTGGGGGAAAATTCCCAGCATCTTACGAGTTCTGTGTAAAATTTCATGGAAAATCATGGTCTAATTGTCTGGGAAAATTGTATGGAAAACTTTCAACACGTTTCTTAAAGATTTTTCCTAAAATATTATCTAATAAAAGGTGAAACTTGATGGAAAATAATTACCATAACATTTTGGGTAAAATTTTTTGAAAATTATTTTATTTTTTGGGAAAACTCTGTTGAAAAATTTCGTCGGATTTTTGGGAGATATTTCATGGAAAATTATAAGCATTTGAAATCAAATGATAACTTTTTAGCAAAATTCTGACTTGAAATAATATTTTTAAATTCGAGTGTGTGAGAAAATGTTAAAAATATACAAATTTTATAAGGTTGGAAATTATATTATCATCCTCTTAAAATTCCACCTTCTAAGCAAACAAGCATTTCTTAGAGGGAATGATACAAGGGAAATTCTTGCGAGGATCTTACAAGGTAATTAATGACAATGGAGGTGGAATTAAAGGAAGAAATATCTTGTATAATCTCTTCACGCACTGTCCATTTAAATCCATGGGGCTGTCTCCTCACACAAATTACACAATCCACTATATTATAAAATATAGGATCGTACTACGTTTCCTTAACAATCACAAACCAAGCGTCCACTGCTCCGAGCTAATCCTGTATAAGATTCATTCAACCGTGGCTGAAATAGCTGGGAGAGATTTCCCAACAAGTGCACACTCTCCACACTCTCTTAAGACTTTGCCCTTTGTACAATAAGGATTTTAACTTTGTCTCTTATTACGCATACATCTCTTCAATAATTTGTTAAATCTTCTCCATATACAAAGCATTTTGGCTCTTGCTCTAAAAGGTATAAGGTAGAGAAAATTAATGTGGTATTTTATTATCCGTTACGCCGGATTAGCTTCACAGCCCACGGCCATTTTTTCATTGGCTTATATGAGAAAGGGCACAAAATTTCTGAGGTCATTGCAACACCCTTGACTTTTCAAATATTAAATTTCTCACCAAAATCTTTAAAAACCTACCGAGAGCCCGTTTTCCCCCATTCAAATTTTAAACTCTTATAAAAACCATTTAATTCAAAAATCCCTCTTATAATTCCAATTTTCACGGAAACACGGTCAAATTTCAAAATTCAGAAAAAATTTTGTGACAAAAATTTGGGGTGTGAATATTTAGTCAAAAATTTCAAAAGATTGCCTCAAAAAATTTACCATAATAAATTTACTCCAAATTTAAAAGTTAAAATTTGCAAATTTTTTGCCCCAAAATTTTACCGCTCAAAAATATATTTTCGGGGCCAGAATTTTGGGTAGAAAAAATAGCAAATTTTCCCGATCAAATATGGCAAATATTCTGGGACGAAAATAAGGGGAAATATTTTGGCCAAATGAATGGCAAAAAATTGACCATGCACTTTTATATATTTTTACAGCACCACACCCAAAAATATCGGGCAATTTTCCCAACAATTCTAAATTGCAAAAAATGTAGGGGAGAAAATGTCCGGAATTTTCTAGGATAAATCCATTAGCTTTGTATGTATTTTTGTACTTTGCTAGGTTTTTGCAATATAAATGAATGCCCCATTTGAGTGTCATTTGGAAAAGGAGAGAGAGAGAGAAGGCTGAAAAGTTGCTCATCTATCAGAGAGTGTGTACTCGGATGTTGATTCAATATAAAACTCGTATGTATAATTTAGATGAAGTTCTCCTGCTGTGAGCTGATCTTTTCCCTTTTTCCATAGGTACTGCTCTAAAGTTGAGTGAGAGAGAGAGAGAGGAAAAGAGAGAGAGCCCATATTCGAGAGCATTATTGTAAATAGAAGATCATCATGGAAAGACGTGGCTCCATAAAACTCCCATGTGAAACAATACATTTCCCATTTGTGTGTCTCATGCCTTCCTCTCTAAACTATTTCCATTTAAAAGTCATTTTGTCCGCAGTAGCATGACTTCCATACATTAAATTTTCTCTCTCTCTCTCCTCTTTCTCTTCCGATCCTTCCCTCTGGGAAAAGAACATCTCAACTCCCTTTAAATTATTCTATGCTCTCAGGTTCCTCTTCAAAAATATCCACGTGGTCTAATCCTTTTTATGGGTAAAATTTTATTTCAAATTTTCTTTCACTCTAAGAGCTCTAAAAATTTAAGGAAATTTCAGTCAAATATTTCAGACATTTTTCGCACATTATTTTTTAAAAATTTTTATTAAAGTATTTGCAAGAAAATGGGGCAGAAAATTAAAATAAATTTTAATTCAAACGTCATTTAAAATACGTTGCAAAATCAATAAACACATTTTTACTCATTTATTTGAAAATTTAGCAGGAAACTACTAAAGAAAATATTTTGCACAATTTTTCATAAAATTTTGCCCGATTTCGTTGGTTGAATTTAATCCTGAAATGGGATGACATTTCCGGAAATTTCTCAAATCCAAATCGGTTAGCCAGTTTTGGGAATATATTTGGTTGTCTTATTTTTGGGAATTTTTCTTTGGAAAAATTTTATTTGTGGAAATTTTTGTGAAAATGTTTTTGGATAAAACAGGAATATGTGGATTTTCAAAGCAAATTGGCCAGTTTTTTGAAGGATAAGAGAAAATAGAACATTAACCCGGTATTTGTATTAGGGAAGGTAATGTTTGGGGTAAAATAATGGGGAAAAGTGGATTTTTGTGGGAAATATTTCTAACAATGGTCCTTGTAATGAAATTCCCAGGGAGGAAATCTTCACAGAATTTTCCCTGGGAGGAGGACAAATTTGCATTTAAATGTAAGGCATGGCAATTAAAATTAAAGAGAGAACTCATAGTTCCTTTTGGTCACACTCACATGCATGTACACGCGTACATATGCACATGCACAGTTGAAAATTTAGTCAGATTAAGACGGAATTAATTGCCCTCCTCATTTGCATTATACAAGTCCCAATTGCTTTGAAATTGTCCATGCTTTCTCTCTTTACGTCAAGTCATTTACAGTCGTCTTTTACCTTTTGGGTGGAAATTCCCGTTTTTCAAATAGGGTTTTCCCTGAAAATTGTGGGCATTTGTGCAATGTGGAAAATTTCATGAATTGTGGGTTTCTCTAGGTTTGCAATGATTTCCTACATTACATACATTTCTAGTAGATGGAATTGCGCATTAAATTTAAGGTAAAATATATTTTCAATTGCTTCCAGTAAATTTCAAAGGTTTTAGTGCTCAAAGTGAGAGTTAAGTTTTACTGAGTTAAAAGCTCGGGAGAGAATCTATTGGCATTTATGATTATGGCAAGATACGTACTACATTAAGGATTATAGTTATTTTTTCAACTCGCCCACTTTCTTCCTTCCTCGCTTTGGCACGAGAAACTTTCACTTAAAGTGTCTAGCAAAGATCTACGTACGGTTGTTGGTAACACAAAACCCTTGGTCCCCCTTTCCTGGAAAATTGTAGCAAAACTTTAAGAAAATGAGAATTTCGTGTGATTTAAAAAAAATTTAGTCTAAAATTTTAGTTTTTTTTTTAAATCATCTTTTTCCAAAGAAAGCGACATTGTTCAAAGAAAACAACATTTTCCAAAAAAAACATTTTCCAAGGAAAGCGACATTTTCCAAAAAAATTGGGATTTTCAAACAAAACTTGCATAAATCCAAATATTACCCAAAACTTGCCCAAATTTTCACTATTTTCCCAAATTTTCTCCAATTTCATTGTCCGTATTGAAAATTGAAACATATTTACCTCCAATTTTACACACAATTCCAAATGTAATTGAAAATAAATTTCGAACAAGAAAACAGCAATAGAAGTTTTCTCACCCTAATTTTCTCTTTGGCAAAAATTGTCCAAAATACCTTACATTTTATAGAAAAAACCCATGATATGCAACTCAATGCATGTTTTACCCAGGGCACTCGTAGGTTTTGAGGTACTTTTCACGTAAGTGAAAGGCGATGAGTTGTAAGGCTAAAAAGAAATATCATATTCTGTCTCTTTATAAGAAGTAAAAAAAGGAAAACATGTGGTTTTCGAGGGTGAGACAAGGCTATGGCTCATAGACCAATGGACAAGTTCTAACTGGAAGAAGCTGACTGTGAGTGTAGTAGCGAAATAGAAAAAAATATATAAAGCTACAGCTTTTTTGGGGAAAGTTGTATAAAAAAGAGGAAAGCATTTTTCACTCTTTGGGCTGATCGTGCGTAAGTTTATTCGATTCTCTGGCCATTACCTTTCCCCTCTGCGACCCAAGAATAATAAGTGAAAGCTGTTTTTCCTTTAGCAAGAGGGAAAGTCACTTTCTCTCCTTAGGCTCACTCTCACTCTCTCTCTCTCTCTCTCTCTCCCATGCTCAAACACACTATGAAAGAACATAAGCAATTTTTCACACTCAAATATCAAATTTAATGTTACGGGACCTTCGCATGCTTTCCCCCATTTCGTCATATGTACATGGGTAGGACTCAAATATAACTCTTGTGCATTCATCCTTCATGCTCACATTTCCCCATAGTCATAATAGACCTATTAAATATTAACAAGTCGACGAAAAGGGAAAAAATTACACTTTTTATATTTACAGAGTGAGCGAGGAAAGAGAGAGAGGGAGAGAGAGAAAAATTGGATCCGTATATTGCAATGTAAAGTATGAGGGAGAAAATATTTCTTTTTCGTTTTGAATAGAAGAATCTATTTTCACGTGGGATTCTCCCTCGTCCCTTTATTATATTAAGGATAGGATAATAGGGGAAATGGGAATCAAAACGTATTAGGTATTTATTAAATGGCTCCTTGTATATTTGTTTCGTGCATTGCAAATTGGAAATATGGGAATGTAGGGGATGTGAAAGAAGGGAGAAAGTTTTGAGAAAATTAAATTTTTATGTTGGAACAATTATGCTCGTGTCAAAAAAAAGTTATGGGGAATTGAGTAGGAGTAAATTATTTGGGAGTTTTTTAATATTTGTTAAGGTTGGGGAAATTATGTGAGTCAAATTTGCCAATATTTTCTTGCAAATGATTGCAATTTTTTAGTGCTGATGGAATTTTGCCATCGAAAATTTGGTGGTGGAAAGATATTTTTGTGGAAATCCTTTTTCTAAATTTGGGTTAGAGTTTTGATGACATTGAAAAATTACTTGAGTAAAATTTTGGTTATAATTTAAGAGAAGTTTTTACAAAACTTTTTTACAATTTGAGAAATAATATGGGCTAATGGAGAAAAATTTTGTCAAATATCCGTAACATTTTGTTTAGATTGAATTGAACGTTTTTTGAAATTAAAATTATTGTTGATTAAAATCTGTTACAAATTTTTTTGAATTTAAGAAATTTATTTTGCTTGGTACATTTAGTTTTTAGAATTTTTTTAAACTGGGAAAATATCATTGATTGATAGGGAATGATTTAAATAAGTGTGGGTAACTACATTTTTAAAAAAGGAAATTATTTTTGGCGAATTCTGGAAATAATTTGGCTGAGTTTGGGTAAATTCTTGGTCAATTTCATTTATATAATTAACTTAGTTCTGGTAAATCATCTTGTTGGGGATTTTTTGGATCCATTTAATTAAGCCAATTGGAAACAAAGTACACGAACTTAGCAAAAAAAATTCTCAATAATTTTAGGAAAATATTTTATTGCTATTTTCTGTGAAACAGTTTTCCTTCAGGAAAATCTTTTCATGAAAATTCCTACAACCACGTTTTTTGCAACGTCTCCAAAAATTTGCCAACATATTTCTTCAATAGGAAAAAAAGTCTTTCATCAAAAGGTACACCATCCTATATAAACAAAATGCACCAGATTTTCCTTTCATGTCAAAACCCATAAAAACCAAGTCCTACAATTTGACAAGCTGCCAATAATCCAACCTCTTTGATTTTCAAGCAGGTGCTCGATCCTTGAGCCCTCAATAATACTCCTCCATCCGAAAGCCAAGAATTTCCAAAGAGAAAATATCAATATTTAACCCCTCCAGAAAATCCTTTTTCCTTATATATACAAAAAGCATAAAAAACCCCAATTTTTACAAAATTACCACTCAATTATGGCACCAACCCAAAAAAATCCTTCCACCCCAAAACCCATAAGCTCCAGTAGTACAAAAATGAGTAAAAATCCCATGGAAAATTTAAACGCTCATTATAGGTTAATAAAAGCGGAGGAAAAAAATTTACCGTCCTTAAAAATTTGAAATTTATTCTGATTTTAAGGGATTTTTAGAGAGTGGAAAAAAAATTTAGCTAAAAAACTCTTGAGAAAAATTGGGGAGCAAGTGCCAAAAAAAGGAGTAGATTGAAGATTGGTAGTAAGTCTTGGGTCATAGATAAAAGCATCTATAGATTCGATGTGAGGTTGGCGGATGGTGTGGAAAATTTGGGATTTTTGTCACATCCGTTTTCTCACTCTCTTTCCAACGCTGCTGCTGCGTCTCTCTCCATGGGAAAATATTGTTCCTTTTCCTTTCTGATGCCTCACACTTTTCACCCATTCCTTTTTTCTCATATAAACTCTCTTATAGGAAATTCTTCTTTGCTACAAAGTTACACACACACACACAAAACATGGGGAAAACTGGGTGAGAAAATATATCGTACATGGGTGGAATTATATTTATTAGAGACAGAGCGAGAGGATAGGAGGGATATTTCTTTTTTCTCACTTTCTCTGGTGACTTTATTTTACGAAGTTTCACAGCATGAGACCTTGACGGAAATTTCTACCAACTTTCTACCTCTTCACTTTGTCTCTCTGCAATGTATATCATAGGGAATTTATTTTTTTTTGCACGGGGAAAGATCTATCCTTGCGGCTTTTTTGGTATGTTTTTTTCTGGTATGTGTTTTTTGTAATGCAGAGAAGAGATAGAGGAGACATTGAGAAGGAATGTGAAGTTAGAGTTTGGGGTGTCCACAAATAACGATTGGTTTATTGGCCCGGATTTTATTTATTAGGATTACTCAAAGCTTTCGGGTGTTGGACATTTTGGCAAGAAAATACCAATAAGATTATTTTTGGACAGGTGGTGTAAATTTTCGGATGTGATAACAAGTTGTTTTGTTCAAGGTTTTTTCAAGCTTTTATGCTCAAATGGGTTGTTGAATTGGGGCGAAAAAAATTTATAGAGGAAAATGTGGTCCAATTTTAGGGTTTCCTTGACTTGGAAAATTATTTTTATAAATATTGAAAGTTTTTAAGAGGAAACGTTTGCTGAGAAAATTGATTGCATTTGGAAGGTATTTTACAAACATTTTAGGGGGAAATGGGGTTGAGGAATTTTTTTTAAAATTATGGTTTGTTGTTTAAAAATTTTGCAAATGCTTTATGAAGTAAAATGTTTGAAAAAAGTTTTTTGTTTGAAATCATGGAATTTATTTATCGAAAGATTTTTATTGAGATTTTACCGAATATTTCGGAGAGAAATTTGGGTTAACCTTTTAAATATTTTGGCAATTTTTCTAAGAGCTGATTTGTAATAAAAACTTAATCCATTTCTCTGTACAAGTTTTTTAAATGTTTGGAAAATTCAGTTGAGCATTTATTTTCCATAAGAATTTGAATAATGAGCCGTTAAGAAAATAATGATTTGTTGTCATTTTTCTTGAATATACCTCCCAAATTAACAGAAGAAGTAAAATTTATTAAATAAAAAACATAAAAGTTCAGTAAAATTTTCACAAGCATGATTTCGAAAATTTACCCAAAATGATTCAGCTTTTCCAATTAGGCCCCAATTAATAATTCTAGAAAAATATTTTTCCAAATAAATTTTCCCTCAAATTTCCCAACAATATGTAAATTTCAATAAACATTTCCCCCTTAGATTTTGCAATAATTTCCAAGCGCTAAAAACTTCTTCAAAACCATTTAAAATTTCCAGCTCAAAAACCAATTTCTCCGAATTTCCAGAGGTAAATTTTCCTTCCCTGTAAACTGCTCCAACGCCTTGTGTACATTCACTTCCCCCATATAGGAATGTAAATTGAATAAAAGTGTACCATAGAAAATTTATCAGTCTCCTTCCTTCCTTTCAGCCTCATAGCACTTCCAAATTGCAAACCCTTTACTAAAACATTAATCCCACGTCCATCTCCTCCAACTATAACACGTAACTCCCCAGAAGTTAAGCCTAGTTCAGTTCGTAAAAAAACCAAGTCAATTTACCTCCCGAAAAAAAACAGTTTTATAGTTATTTTTACTGCCAATGATGATGTTCCAGCTCCAAGTCCTCCCATTCCCCTACATCCTCTCCTCTCCACTTGGTAAAATATTTTCCTCAAATTTTTAATCCTTTCATTTTCAAGCATTGCATGTGTGGCCGCAAGTACCATTTGAAAAAATAGCCTGCCTTCAGGTCTCCAACGCTTTATATATATACATAGTATAAAAAAAGGATGATCATCTCAGCCATTTGTATCTATAGAAAAAGTAAAGATCCAGGTAAGGTTCGGTTGTAACCGTAAAAGTTGAGTCTTTTTTCTGGTCCAGCTCTTATAAGAAAACTTAGGCTTATATTTTATGTACGAGAATGTGTGTAAATAGGGGGAAGGTTTTTTTCTCTTTCTATAGCCTCGAGACTTTTCTATCGAATCTTTTCTCCCTTGAAATTTCAAGGAAGTTCGTCAAAAGGAGATTTTTTCTATCAAATGCCTATGCACGTATAGGGGCAAAATGGGCTGTAAGGAATGAAGGCAGGAGTAGACAGACATTTACCATAACCATGAAGAGTTGGAGCACAAATAGATCTACCGCAGTCCTTTTAAAATAATTGCTCCCCTTTCAACGTGTCCCATGTACGTGTCCAAGTCTATTCCATATGTTGACATATTATGTACATTGAATGTTGGAGGGAGAATGTGAGGAGTGAAAATGATTTTGGTGAAAGTCCTTGCATTGTAAGAGCTATTGACATTGTTAGTTTTTCCCTTTAGATAAAGAGCACATTGAGATATAGCAAAAGGGTGGGAGTTTACGGGTGGATTTTTTTCTTGGCTAAATCTCATGATGGTTTGGCACTTTGACTTCCTCTAGTGCCCCAAGCTATGCCCTGAATTGTAACTCACATTTCCTTTTGGCTCACCCATAATAATTGGTTGGGGCTATGGAAAAGGTAAATGTCCTAAGAAAATATTTCTTGAAAATTTTTTCCCTATTTTGTCAACACACACAGAAAATTTCGTTGGTGTAAAATTGTATTTACGGATTTTATAATAATCTTTTTTTAAGGGGAATTTCACACAAAAATGTATAATTTAAAAATGCTTGAGAGGGAAATTTCTATAAGGAAGCATTTTAATAAAAATTTGGAAAGACTTTTTGTGAGAACTTGCGTTTTATTAAATTTTATTAAATTGTCTTGGCAATTTTTAAATTGTCAATGAATCACTTTTATAAAATTTTGGGGTAATATCTTGGAAAACCGTCGGAGGATAAAATTTAAAGGGAATTATTATAACTTTCAAAAATCCATCCTTAAGAGTATTTATCTTGCAATATAATCCTTGAAAATTCCTTCTTCCTATAACAATGACAGGAAATATGTACACTAACCCTAAAAAAACTACTTAAAATTTCCCAAACTAAATGAATTTTTCTCAAACCACAAAAAATTGAAAATTCATTACAAAAATCTTAAAATAGAAGAGTCCGGAAAAAACTTACTATTCCAAGAAAAAGCATGTAGCATTTAATAATGTCCTGGAGCCACAAAAAACCAACGTATTAGTCTTGACATGTTGGAAATGCAATGCTACGTTCAAGTTAATAACAGCAGTTGTTTTGCTCCCCACCCATGTTTAACTGTCCTCGAGTATTTTATATACGAATTACATACAAAACGTACACACTCTTACATTACCCAAACATATACTCCTACCAAATGTGCTGGAGGAATTGAAAATAAAATTGGAAATGCACGTTGATGGCGTCCGTCATAACTCATCACATTTACGTATATACATATACATATGGACCTATATAAAATATGCCTACATTATTATACCCAACATTATAAAAATGCTTGAGACCAAATTAAAAGTACATTTTCTTATGTGGGGCTTCTGTTGGACGACGGAAGACGAAAAACGAAAAAAAATCGTATAATTGAGATTTTGAAATAAAGTCAAAGAAGAGAAAAAGAAGACGAGAAGACGACGAGGGATTTTTTTTCATTTGGTAAACTTTTTCTCTGTCTTTGCCTCCTGGGGTAGGAAATCTCATCGTGTCTTTCCTGACTGCGTGGAGTCGGGTGGAAGCCGTTGGTTATTTTACATAAGGTTTATGTTATTATAAAGTCTCCATGTATTTATAAGGGAGAAAAACTCTCTATAGATTTGGACGACGGAGAGGAGACAGTGTGCACGCATATTTTCCCACGAATCTTATTACGGAAACTCGAATTAAAATTTAATTATATTATCCAGCCATAGCTTTTCGTATGTGGTTGAGCGTCAACGTTTCCCTCCGTTTTCACGTTCTTCCTTGCACACCCTTCAATTGAAATTCTTTTTGTACATTATTACGTTGTTCCTTGGCCAAGTTATCTTTAACTCATCAACTTATTTTTCTCTTGAATGTCTTCTTTTTTTATTCCTTCCTGTCTCTTCTCTATCTCTTGAGCTCTGTTAATTTTTTTTTGATTTGCGACTTTTACATTTTCTTTTATTTTTTCCACGTACTGTACTTTGTGATGGTAAATGTGATTTAAAGGGCTCTTTTTGTAGGACTTTTGTATTGTGAAGAATGGGGCAGTTACTTTATGTGGGGTCCATTTTATTTACTAACAGCATTAATTTTGGTGTTTAATTTAAAATATTTCTAGTTTATTTTTATTCTTCAGTGTTTTGGCATTTTCATGGATTAAATTGAGGGAGAGGGAATTGAGAACTCTCTATGTACATACATTGAAACCACGATGCAAGCAAGGTGGTTGGTAAACAGGTGTCTGCTCAGTGAGCTTTAAAAATACTTACAGCATTTTGTTGAGATTTTATTGTTTTCATTATTACTATAATTTAGCCGTGTACACGAAGTTCTTGTAAATGCATGGAGCATTTTAAAATAATAATAATATTGTCATTTACTCATAAAATTATTATCATTTATTCATACATATTTCCGCTATCGTTGTAACATGCGTAAATATCTTTTTCTGGGATCTCGGTGAAGTACACTCGATCCCATGGAAACTGGCGATCCTGGAAGGGTAGGACTCCTTTCTATTTCTTTAGCAGTGGATGCATTTTCATCATTTAACTGAGAAATCTCCCCTTCCTCAAGGCTTTCTTCTTTAATTGTAGTTCGATTCCTACTGGTGGTGCTATTACCTTGGTAGTTTCCATAATTCTCAATACCACTTCCAGTACAAGCGAATGCCGATGACCCATCACTAGTCAGAGACAGGGCCCAATCCTCGTGGTCTCCAGAAGTAGAATCGTCCATCAAATTTTCTTAGTTTGAACGAGAATCCTCCGAAACTTCATTACCAGCATATGCAGATTTAGATAAATCCATCTGAAGAAATTTGGAAAGATTTCCCGTCTGAATAGTTTCCGATTTTTTATCCTGTACATCCTGACTTTTGGGAGGAGAATCAGTTGCGCCCGACAAATGGTTCTAATTATCAATAAATAAGTAATTTTTTAGTCTCAAATATTTGAAAATAACGATCAGTACAAGTGAATTTGTGCAAATACATAATCTTTGTCCATACATTTGCCTCAACTGAATTTGGATCATTAGGAGCAAATGAAAACAATGTGTCCCTAGGGATGGCTAACAGATTGGTCTGATCAGAGGGAAAATTAATAGGATTTCCTTCCGAAGAATACGCTGTTGGTTGATCCGTAATAAAGTGAGTTTTTCCATCATTTTCGTTAAAAACAGTAACCGTGAGTCCATGGTTAAAATTATGACGACTACTACTGGAGGTTGCCGGAGTACCGCAAAATAAAAGGACGCTATTCCCATCTACAATGGGTTTCTCATCACCCTCCCTTTTCTGTACTGTAGAATCATTACCTGCGCCATGCTAAAGATTTTTAAAAATATTTGTTGATTAAAGCCACACATATTAAATGTAATTCAGAATGTAATGTACAATTAAGCAAGTACCATGGCAACCATGGCATGTTCTTCGTCCGGTTCTGTTGGTTCTCCAGTTGTTTTAGCCTTTTCCAACAATTTAATACCTTCAATTTGATGGTATTCACTGACAGGAACAGTGCGTAACTCAGTCAATCCGTCAAAAATTTGGACATCGATACCTTGAGGGTCAACCTCAGTGTCAACAACCGAAGCACCCACGTCTTGAATTAAATTCCCTTGTTGGATATCAGAGGGTCCATTCGGAAGTATATATACATCTACGGTTAGTAACGAAAGGATAAATTTATTTAATGGTCATTATCAATTTAATCAAACAGATCCATTTAATGCAAAATTATGTACCTCCTGGTCCAATGTCGGCACCCACTGGAATTGGTGACCCTGGTGGTGACAAATCTGCAGTAATGATGACGCCCACATTCTCGGCGGTATCTTTATTACCAGATTTCTTGTCAGTCTTCGACATACTGTGGCCTCTGGATGTGCTAGCGACGGGATCATTTAAGGCAACTTTCGCGCTAGACGGAGAGCTGGATTTAATTAGTATTGTGAGGGTTAGTAAGTAAAGCTTCCAAAATTTTAACACCACCATCACATACTAGCATTTTTTGTTAACTTACAACAAAGACGCAGGCGTCTTCTTCGGAGAAGGGCATTTTGTCAGCGATTTTACTTGATTATTTTTCGTTTGTGATAAATATTCGACAGCTGCTTCATTAGCTAGTTGATTGGAAACTTCTTTGGGTTGATTATGAGTATTTTTGATATGCCTATCGAGATTGCCTTTTCTTCTAAAAGCAGTTCCGCATATCCAGCACTTAAAAGGTCTTTCACCTGTAAATTTCAATGAAAACTTTGTAATACCTCGATAAGAAGTTTTTGCTGACATTTTCTTCTCAAGTACCTACCTGAATGAATAACCAGATGACGACGAAGATCCTTACTATTTGAAAAAGCTCGTGTGCACTGATCACAAGCAAATAGACGTTCGGTAGGGTGCGTACGTAAATGTAGATCCAATGTCCAGTTTTAAGCCAAAACTCTTCCCACAATGATTACACGAGAAAGGCCTCTCACCTAAAAATCACAAATCTGATACAATAACTTCTCAAGACAAGTAGTTCCATCTTTTTGAGCAAAAAGTTACCTGTTTGAGTGATAACATGCTTTTTAAGATTAGTCATTCCCGTAAAGCGCTTGTTGCAATATTGGCACCCAAACGGGCGTTCCCCAGTGTGTATCAAGAAGTGTGAACGAAGAGCTTGAACATTAGCAACCCCCCGGCCACACTGCTGACAAATGAATGGTTTTTCGCCTGTATGTGTACGCATGTGTCGGGTTACTTTTCCCCGCTGGTTGAAACCTTTCCCACATTTTGGACACACATAAGGACGCTCACCTGCGTTTGAATGCATTGTTAAAACTTATTTCTTATTAATATGAATAATGAAAATATTCGCAAGTAACCCGTGTGTGTTTTCAGATGATACTGATAATGAGATTTAGCGATAAATCCTTGTCCGCATTGTTCACACTGGTAGGGTTTCTTCCCATTTTGGCAGAATCCGTGATACTTGATATGAGCTTTGGTTTTAAACTTTTTCATGCACACATTACATTGATACATGGGCGGCTCACCTGAAATTATACATAATAATAATCGCAATTATGTCACGTTACTTATGGATGCTAATGCGTTAACCAGAGGCACTGTCTCGTATGCAATGTTTTACCGCTTATAACAGTTATATGGTCATGCAAGATTCCGGGTGTTCTTTTATTTTTCTCATTCGCTTCAACCTAGGAGATTTAGCTTTCAGCAGGATTTAAATCAGCCTCATCATTCCCAATATACAATGGATCGATGGTTTCAAAAGAGATTGAATTGGGACCATGATCGATACTCCAACCCGGAAGATTACCATCATCACTTGTGTCGCACAAAGCGTTGAAGTTAATTATTGATTCTTCAGCTCTTCCAGAAATGGTATCAGAATTGTTGAAG
>JAQFXU010002374.1:0-21229 GCA_034693705.1 Spatulosminthurus flaviceps
CGGTAAGACGGTCATACGTTAAGACGGCCAAAATAAAGATCCCCCTGAGAGACCGTCTTAAAGAGTTTTTACTGTACATACAACAGTAAAAAAAACACAACTACACCCATTCGGTTGGTGTTTAACTTGTATCTATATTTGTGAGGGAAATAATTCCACTTATAGCCGTCATTCCCATACTTTTTATTATTTGCCCCTCACCTAAGTACCATAAAGGGCCAAGGAAATTATGCATACATACTATATGGGTTGCTTTTGGCAAATATTATAATTTGATGACAAGTAACAACCATCTCTTTTTCCCTCTCCATTTTTCATGTGCTCTTTGGAAAAATCTTGAGGATCACCTTTGGGTGTTGAGACAAAATTAGGAGTTAGTTTTAGGGTGTAGGTGTTGGAAGAACATCTGAAAAACGTGCTTAAAACTACAAACAAGAGCTGAATCTAATGAATATGATTATTCTTTTTCAGTTGACTACGTGTGGTACAATATACAGAGGGATATATTATGTAAGTGTACATTATGTTTATCTTATACGTGACTCAAAGGCTGAGTCTCAAACAAATTTGATGATATGGAGCAAGACTCTAGAAGTTGTACTTGTACAGTATTTACATAGATACATGTGTACCGTATGAGCTGTAGAATCAACAGACAATTCCATGGGATCATCTCAAGGGCAGGAGTTGTTGGCAAGTAGAAATGGAACGTCTACATTTAGGTGCGTACGGGGGCCATTTTTCATACGTAGCCTTAAACAGAGTTAATAAGAGCGTACGGCAACATTTAGATTAGGCAGATCGTCCACAAGCTCAGCATTGCATTAGTAAACTTCTCCTGCCCCGTCATCCTCCGCTGTTTAGTAACTCATTCGAGTAAAATATCGTTTCATCGTCATTAATTAAACTCAGAGTTATTTTAATGGATTAGATCGCATAGGAACTTCTCGCTGCTCTCAATTGTCTCTGACATTCATTATTTTATAATTTATTTGTTCTGTAGAGGAAAAAAAATATTAGAAATAAACATTAGTATTTATTAGCCTGGCTATATGATTTGTTTTAATTTAGCACATTATTTACACAGGGGAGGCTGGGAGCGAAATAAAAAGGCCTTTTCGCGTATCCGAACGCAGGTGGATTATGGAGTGAATGGAAGGGCTCGGGTAAAGACCTGTTAATACATACTTTTCTTTCATTACACATAAGAGTCTACACCTCATATATATCTATAGCCAACGCAAAGTCATCTCAAACAAAGAGTTGCAAATGATTACTTGCAAGAGCAAACGGTTATTACATGAATTAGTATAAATCAGACAATTTATACGTTACTGCTCAAGTGGCACTTCCACATGGAGTAGTTTTACTGGATATGAACTTTATACGTGCATACTCTAGAGAGAGAAGGACGGGCAAAATGATTGCATTCTTCGTAGACGTGGCAATGATATTAAATTGGAAGAATGTATTAAGGACCGTAAACAAAAGTGAATAATAGCAATAAAATAAAGGAATATGGTAGCACAGCATGAAAAATTAATTTTGTGTTGGTGTGTGGCATATTGATGCTGATAGTGTGTGTGTGTGTCGGTAGAACGTGCATTTCTTGCCTCCGTCTCCGTACATGCATAAATATGCACGTGTGCACATTAAAAGTTCCCAGTGAGGGTATGGTTGTATAGTATAGGTAAGTATGTACGTAGATAAGTACCGTTCCCTAAACTTTTTCCAAGGTAAATTGAAAACTTATTGTAATGGAGTGACGAAATGTAATAATACCTGTGTATTAATATGTGAGTCTGGTCACAGGTCACAATTTTTCAACGTCCTTTTACTAGAGTATAAAATAGGGTGAGGGAGTGTGGATTAGGAAACATTAGGAATTTACCCATTACAAGTTCAACGGAAGGACGGAACTAGGAAAGGTAGAGTTATTTTCCGAGCAGGAGGCGCGGTTGTGTACATAACCCAGGTTTAGGATTGCGAGGGTTTGTTTTTCCTGTTCGGGAAGAGCGGGCTCAAGTTTCACTTCGGGTTATTGGGTAGAGTTGATGTGCCGCCTCGTATTCGCACTTTTCTACCGACGGAAAAGTAATGGTAATATAGCTCAACTCCTGTCATATTCTCCACGCTAAAAAGAGAGTGTCGACAGGAATGAAATGTATGGATATGGAGAAGGGATAACTCAGCAAAAATCATTCAACAGTCTGTAGAGCGCGTGAAGGGAGAGAACGAGTAAACTTTTCAGGCTATGACCATATGATTACTCCAAAGTCACCGCATGAAAGCCCATTGCTATATAAGAGAGTGAGTGAGAGAGAGAGAGAGAGAGGGAGATGTAGGATAAAGGATGACATAACGTACACATGGTGAGTCAAGAGCTGGAGTCAAAGCACCATGCTATTGTAGTTAGATAATATATAAAAAGATTAGGAATGAAGACTTAATGAAAACACACGAGTGTTTTTGCCTCAGCTCTATTGACTGAATGAGTTTATCTCTTGTGGTGTTTGATGCATCAATGGAGTATAGGGTGAGGAAATAGCTTGTTGTTGCTTTGTAGTAATTGTGGAAGGAGTGTGTGTGTGTGTGTGTCTAAAAGGAAGAGGAAGGCGAAGAAGAGTCTGGAGGGAAAGAGGATAAAAATTGCACAACAAATAACATTTATTATGGGATCCTTCGTTTTCAATTTGAGGTTATTGTATTTACCGGAGAAAATAGTTTGAAATCTAACCGAAAAATGTCTTCAACAATCTGAAGACTATTTGTTAGTAAGAGACTGTCGTGGAAATTATAGGTATAAAAGATCTACTTCCATTCGTATATAGCTATATTAGAGGAGAGAAGAAAACTCGAGGCACCCATCCATACCACATCAGCGCTGTGACTCAATCAATTGAATTTTCCACTTGCCCAGACTTACTTTGTAGTTGGGAGAAGTAGCTGTAGCGGATATATGTGGGAAAGTAGACGTTTATAGAGCAATGCTCGCCTTCCACAGTCAAAAATATCTATATATTGGCATGAGTTTGTTCTATGGATATCCGAGTATGCTATGACTTTCCCGAAAAGAGTGAAAGGCAAAGAGTCGCGGGATATTTATCAGTGTGGCTCCGCCTCAACTATATCCATAGTTATACATAGGCTTCCTCCTGTAAACTTATTGCTTCATGAAAAACAAGGAAGGAGAACGCGAGAACGCTTTGGAATTACTTTTTCCTTTGCTACCTGTAGTACCAAAGTAAGCAACTTTTCCAACATTTTCCGCGTTCCCTCACACCATGAGATTGTCCTCAGTTGTTTCCATGGAGGAAAGGAGAAAAAAACCTTATAACCTGACTCGCAAAAAATAATGCTTTACTCATACAAGGACTGATGGGAAATTGAAAAGGTGCTAACACGCCAAGTTAAACAGATATGTGTGAGCCTTTTGCGAGTGTCAGGACGCTAATGTATAAGGTGGGTGGGAGTCTTAATATTAAAATGGTGGTAGGAGAGAGGAGAAGAGAGGAACAACGGTGGCTGTGCAAATGAATTCGATCAAGCACTAACTTGGCTTCCTAATGCTCTTCCATAATTATGTCTTCCAAACTATGGAGAACTACTACTGTCTTCCCTTGACATCAACTCTCTTCAGGTGACAAACTACAAGGTGCGACCAGCTTCTTTTCTTCTTGTCTTCTCCTTCTCCCACTATTACCTTGTTTACATTTCACATCCACACAGCTGTGAATTGTATGTCCAACTTGCCGTGTACTACATATTATACATAGTATGTACATACTAGAGCGAAATCTATGGTACAGAGAACGATGGACGGCTCTTCTGGACATAACTCTGCAAAACTGCATAAGTTATAGATATGCGGCACCTAAATGTTACACCTACTACAGAGACACCCGTAGGCCGTAGGTTATAGAGGCGCTGTAAAAGGTAGTGGATCATTCACTCATTTATTATGTATGCTCTTTAACTACACGTGAGCGTTTCCGTATATGCAGGTAGAAAAGCTTGCTGCAATCCATACGCAAAGATAGATCGAATCCAGCTACTAGGCAGGTGTTTCCAGCTGCATTGCATTGCCTAAAGTCCTACTCGTTGAGTCCTTGATCCTTCTTCCTTGGATATACTACTGAGCAACGCCAAGTAGCTATGGTAAGGAGGGTAGTGAGAGAGAGAGAGAGAGAACTTTTTTACTTTTTTCTGGCTAATATTTCAGGCGTGCATAATGCATCACATACAAATAAACCATTGTATACATATGCAGAGAGTACACAGAAAGTTGTAAAAAATGTTCAACTTGCTTATTCCATTTGCTACTTGCTCAAGTCCTACTACTGCTGCTTTATGCTGCACCTACAAAAGCCAAAGTAAGCTCAGTTACTATGCGACCTCTTCTTCTCTATGGAACTGTAGTCAAACTTGATGTTCTTTTCTTGCATATGTAACTACGGTTGAATGCAAGCAAATGCACGGCTCTCGGCTCTTGGCATCACATATTATCCAGCTTTTACGCCCGGATAGAAAAGAAATTACAGTCTTGAATATTTAATACATGACTCGCCTCTTACACGCTTAACCGTTAAAAAATTTAAAAATTACAGCTTGCATTTGAAGCTGTGGACATTGGCTGGAATGGTTATTTATTGGTTTTCTCACCGTAGCCCTCACACAAAGTTAACTGTCATTCAGGAAGTAAGAAGCAGAAGCTGTAAGGAATAACTTGATTCTCCAGCAGTGACAAGCTGTGAGAACTCCTGCTTTTTCCAACATACACACTCATACGCAAACTTTCTTTTCCTCTTATAAGACCTATACTTATAAACGTAGAGACATGCACCCCTATAGGGTCCCATTATACACAGAGAGAGAGAGACTCCCACTACAATAACCTCAGTCGGCATGGAACTAGTGGAATTGCCAACCCAACCATGGGTTTCCATTTCCACCCTCCATTTCAATTCCTGTAATGTTGTTTTGGCTATGTCTAATTTTTGCAACAGGAAAAGGCTCGTTTGGAAGAACCACCACCGACGGTCAAATTCCGCGTCAGAAGCACATTGCAAAGAACATTTAGTGCATCTGTAGCCCAATTTTGCAAAGAGACGCTTACGAGACTCTCTCTCTCCCTCTAATTTCAACCCAACAAAAGCCTTCCGGCTCTTCTTTTCTAATACCACCAAAAACATATTTGTTTTTTTTTTCTTGAAAATTACAAAAGAAGGTCAATGCTTTTGATTTCGATGCGATGTTACATACATGCCAGCAGCAGCAGTGAGTCCACATGTGTGTTGTAGACAGATGTGAGAGGATGCGCGGTTGTTTGTGCGTGGCTATACAGCAAAGTTGTCTACATGCATAATGTGTGTGTGTGTGTACATAGAATGCACGGGAAGGAATGAATTTCATGAATGATATGTAAGAGTGACTGAAATTAGGCATTTGAACCGTGAGCGTGATCAAATGAAAGTATTGTGGTATAAGTAGCAATGCATTATAGGTATGTACATGGAGTGGGTTCCTTAATTTCATTATTTTGATGTTCAATGTAGAGTAAAAGAGATGGAAGAAAGTAAAACTGGAGAGACTCGTACAAAAGAGACGTGCTTGCTCTCTTCTACTTCTAACTCTCAAGTCTTCTTGTATAATCCATGGAACATAATCGTATACATTCCTATTTCACGAGCAGGTTCTCTAGAATACGAAAGATTTCTGAGTAAAATGAAATAAGTCTGGCATGTGCAAGTATTAGGGAAGATGAGAGAGGCTTTGGGTGCATTAGGTGCTCCTTCGTTTCTTCTTCTCTGCGACCGGAGTTTTTTTCTTGAGCCATCGCCTCCGTCTCCCTACACCTTTTGCCTCAGACTAAAAAACAGTTGAGTTGAGTAGGCGTGACTGCGTTAAAAAGTGCGTTATCATTTCAAATTGTACCACTCATATAGGAAGTTGTGGCCTGTATTATATAGGACGGGAGTTAAAAAGATGAGAGTAGTTGAGTGCGATGGTGTTCCTAGAATAATAGCGTCTGTAATGATTGTCTTTTTCAATTTTGATGAGGTTAAAAAGCCGTAATAAGCCAATTGGTGGAAATGCATCTGGCCATCGGAGCAACTTTTATTTCACCATTTGACTTCTATTTATTTAACATAAATGTAAACAAGCTGCTCGGTAGGGATGCGGAATCAACAGGACTAAATCATTTCAGACTCGACCAACTCACTATGAGATGTGATCTTTTCTAGGACAAAATTAAACAAGGCTATAGAAAATATACAAAGATTGTTAGAGGGAAAAGTTTTTTGATAGCGCTTCTACATATTTTTTTTATTGCTCACATTCATAGCTGACTTGAACATGTAGAAACATAGATACAGATAGCCCAAGCGTAAAACTTGAATATCTCTTCTCATTTTATTTATTTCTAGTTATTTGAAATGAATCTCTTTTTATGTATTCTATTCTATTATAAACCAGGCGTTTTTTGTTTAGAAAATCCTTTTCCTGGAATTCATATAAGTGGGTCACGTGCGCATCTTTATTCCAATTCCAGCTTTGGGTCTTATGAGAGAAAAAATAGAGGAGAAAAAAATTTATTACTTTTATTCTCTCTCAGGCCGTCCTGTGTATATTCCAAAATTGTAAATAAAAATAAAGAAATGGGGAACTACTATTGCCGTTCTATACATGACCCTATTTCTTGAGCGTAGAATATATGTAAATTGATATGAATACATGGACAACTTTATGCTAACTTGGAAAATCGAAAAATAATTTGGTAGAATTGGACAATCATGTAATAGTTGCGTTACTATTATCAATGCTGGGTGCATATATGATGTGGTGTGGTAATGTGATCATTATTATCCCCTATGTAATATTCTCTTCTGCATTATTGACATTTGATTTCAAGCCAAGCTATACCATTAAAGCTAAATGGTTTCGCATGTACATTTCCATTTTTTGTAAATTGATTATTTATCCTACTTGAAATCCCATGTATTATCATTCCATCACTACTCGCATGAAAGGTTAGGATACAAAACATGTTGAGGTGTAAGTCCTATATACCACAACATATTTATTAAATGATATAACCTTTTATTTTATTCCATTGATTATTCGATAAAAGAATTTCCATGTATTATAGGAATCTACTCATATCGATTGGAGATTTGATTTTTTCAACTGGAAAGGCAAAGGTAAGCGGCTTAAATTGGGGTCAAAGTAAATGCATTCACCGAACCGACAATCAATTCTTTTCCAGATTTGTAACATTATCTTGGCTTATTACCTTCCATGTAAATTCCATGGATGATTGTGTTGTCTTATTGCTGGTGAGCTATACGCACAGCAGAAGTATTTTTCAATAATTGCTCAAATGTAATGTTTTAGACGCTTTACGGGCTGACTGAGTCAATAATAATGACCCAGAGGGATGCAGCGGAAATTTCTTCAGACAAAGTTCTGCTGGGGAACAAAGCTCTGGCGTGGGTTTGCGTATGATTGACAAAGATGTAGACGTGTGTTAGGATTCATAAAAAGAACGATCCTATTATTCACACTGCTGAACACCTATAACAAGGCCAATAATAGTAAGAACAAAAAGTAAAACCATGTAGTTTTAAAACAATCGTCAAGAGCCTAGTTAATAAGGGGAAAAGAAATCCGCCGGAATTCTAGATAATAAAATTCTTTTGCGAAATTTTTTTCCTGAAGACCCTTATGCCATATATATATAGTTCAAGCTAAAAGTTCAGTCCATAATTTTATATTGTATGTAGTTAAATTCCAAAGCGTGCTCCTCATTATTCCGGACTTATTTATAGTACTTATACTTAAGGTAAATGGTACTTATTCATAGTCTAAAGAGGTAGATAAGTGGTGGTGGATTCATTTTAACGTGGGATGAATATATATGTTGGAGAGGAGGGAAATGGTACTTGATAATTGCTTGATTTTTCATCTCGTGAAATCTCTCAGTGTCCCCATGCAAATCTCTAAAGTGACATATTTTTTATGGTACAATAATTATTGTCCCTTTGTTTTAATTCCCATTAAAAAAAATAAATGACTTCCTCAGTCAAGTCATCATCAAGAAGTGCCTCTTTCACAATTCAGCTTGCTGTACAATTAATTATGGCTGAATAGTATAGGGAGTTTTCCATGTAAATGCCATGTTTCCTCCTTAAAAGTCGTAATCACCACTGCAAAAAAAAACTTGTGCGGACGCGTTTATGAAGGAAAAGTAGTAAAAATGTTAAAGGATCTAGACTGGAATTGAATTGAAAGCAATTACAGTCACACAAATATACACCTTCATTATTTTATGGTTTCGGACCATAAAAACTTTTATGTGCTGAATGATCAAAAGATGTATACCTATGTATTTATTGGTAAAGTGATGAGAGGCTTTTTTTCTTGATTTTATGTATACAGTTATAGGATGAATCCAGTTACTTATATGAACCTCCATGTTCCAAATCACTTCCAATACATACGGAGAGACTAAACTCAAAGCCAAAACATGTATCAGTCATTTGTAAATATAAATGTATGATGCTGTCATGAATGAATTCCCATGTAGACAGAGTAATTGGAAAAAATGTTACACAAAAGAAGATTAGCAAGAAATTCAACCATGGTTTATTCATCCTCTCCCATATACATCCATAGTGTACATATGATAAAGTTTAACTATGCAATAAGCAGTAGATGTATGCACTGATCAAATGTAATGTTGAGCAATAAATAGTATACTCGTCGCAATTTCCCATCCTCCATCTAAAATTATTCCTTCGCCCATTCACATATGCCTATGTTTTCCAATGGGTGTTCACTCCAGGCATCTGAGGACGGCAGAAATTCATTTAATATTAAATCTAACTCTCCCCTTCATATGTATATTATGAGTTCTGCCACAGTCACAGTCACAGAGGCAAGGAACAAGGACGGAAATCTTTTCCAGTCGCCCAACGCAAAGGTACACATTATTACGATGATCCTGTGAATGCAGCTATTTCTGATTATGTATTTTTTCCCCTATGCTGCAGTTTTATGTGCAGCTGCACTTGTATGAATCTCCTCTCTCTCTCTCTCTCACTCTCTGTATAATATGATCCCCTAGATTTTCTGTTTGTGTGTGTGTGTGGCTGTCTGTGTATATATGAGCGAGAGAAAAATACTACGTACAGAGTTGTACATACTCTGCACGAATACTGATGCGTGCATGAGTTTCGACTCATATACCATGGACTGCTTCAATGGTGATTTCTTCCTTCCATCCACCACCCGTCCCTTGTATACTTCGAACCACAACAGGAGGAATTTCGTGGGCTTCATCGAAACTTCCACCATCGTATACACTACTCTGATTCTGAGACAGAGACGCACTCACTCACACACACACATATATTCAAGAGCCAACACAGTACACACACACACTGAAAAGAGTGGCAAGAGCACATACGAGAAGTTAACCAGTGCTTTTATAAAAAGACTGAGGAGAATTCAACAAGAGAACAGAGAGAAACCCCGAAAACCCCCTTTTTCCTCCCATCTTTCCTGGGTGAACGACGAGGTTCCACACACATTCTGTTCAGTTCGTCGCAGTCTTGTAAATTCGTTTTCCTTTGGCCGTCAGTATTCAGAGAGCTGTTGGACGGTTTAGTGTAGAGTCAATAGTCACTGGCTGCAGACACACTCTCAAACACAGTTCTTCTATAACTCTTCATACATAACATTAGACAAGGCAGTCAGTGAAACCGCTCTTGTTCACTCGTCATTGTGTAGACCATCTACTGACTCTTAGTACTCCTACACTATACAATATGAGTACATAATTTAAATCTCTGGCCAAAGCTTTAAGCAAATATAGAGACTTGTCAGTAGCCGTAACTAGCTCGACAAAATTGTAAAGCAACAACCAAATGAATAACAATTGAAAGCTATTTATTCCTAGTATTTCTTTTGGCACAAGCCTCAAAAGTTAAACTTGGTGAAGTTTAAAAAGAAAGAGGATAATAATCTGCAAAAATTCCATGTCATTTTAAGTGCTTTGAATCCTCAGTCTCATCTTAGCATGAAACATTGAGATTGTAAATATCAACGACGCTCCATTATTGCTACGGGTTGTTGTGAGCACGGAAACCCTTCACCCATAAACTCACTCACGACTGAAATAAATATACGAGAGAAAAGAAGAGATAGTGAGTTTTTCTGTGTATGAGTGTGAGTGAGTGAGTGTGTGTATTTGTGTGTACATGTGCAAGTGTACTGGGTCTCTCTCTCTCTCTGGGTTTTTGGAGGGGAGAGAAAAATCATCGGGAAGTGAGACAGACAGACTCAGTTATTAGGAGCTAGTTCAATTCTGTTATCATTTCTACTTTGGATATGGCGACGGATTTCGGATAAATTGCAAAAGCCTAATGTCGCTTGAATCCAGTCCCAGAAAAATTTCCATTGAGAATCTGGCATTGGCATTATTGGTAGTGGCAATACTGAGTGTGTGGGTTTTACTACCCGAATTGACACCGTTCCTACTCCTACAGCAACTACTCCAATTGCTACTATTACCGCTATTTGCGAGACAAGTTATTGTCCTGCGTGAAGATAAAAAAGTGTGTGTTGGAAATGTGGCTTTGTGGAGTAAACTGTTTCAGGAGCAGTTAGTTAAAGCGCGGAGCAGTAATGGAAGTTATACTAGAAGGATTGCACGCAAATGTAAGCTGGAATTAAATGTTTTCTTATTTATTAACTCATTAAGACTAATACGGTCATTTCCAAGCTTTTCCATAAGACAGCTTGAAAAATTCCGATGAACCTTCAGAGTTACAGCGGGGGACCTGTGTATACGTGTATACCGTCTCTAATCATTACCTTCTCTTGGACTTTTTCAGCTTCTCCTCCTTCCTCACCCAAACTAAATAGTTTTAGTTTCCCTTGAATGAAAACAATGCCCAAAGTTTTGCCCGGCTCCGAACGTGAGCCATGTTGTTTTATTTGAGTACAGGCAGGGATGGATGGATGAATGTTAAATGTTGTTGTTGGATGTGCGTGTGAGTGTGACTATCAACTATGTGAGGGAGTATGTGTGTATGTTGTCTATGCACGAGTGTGTGTAAACTCATCCGCAAGTTTTTCCGACTTTTTCAACGACAGTGAGAATGAGAATCCAACTTGGAGGTTACTGTTCTTAGTGTTTTTGCTAGCACATTTTACTGTATTAGCAGTTAGTATAGACAGAGATCCAGTACTTTGCGGCATCCCAAAGACAATAGGTACATTACATTTACATGAGTTTGGGCTCTGTGTGCTCAGCATACATACGTTTAATTACATCTATTTACTCACGGCTACGGAGAAATGCATGGGCAAGTTGAATGGTGGGTGTATAGAGTAGAGGTAGTAAAGTGCTTTTTGTCTATTTGTTTCCAAGTGAATGGTTGTCATTGCTGGGTATTTGAGACCGTGTGATACTTATATCAAGTGAAACAAGGAATCTCTCCGTGCTTGAACACACTGTTTTTATTCTCTAAAAAAGGCTAGAAGGTTAGATGGTTGTTCGCTCACTCACTCACTCACTCTCTCTTTAGTTTTCTTCCAAGAAGTGAAGTTCTGGAGTCGGTTTGGGAAACTTGTGACAAACAAATCCTACTTTATTGCCCACATTTGCATCAATATCTACTCCTATTGCTCAGTTTCATTTTTCAGCAAGGAAGGATGCCTCAGTGAAAATGGAGGAGTTGAAGGTTTTTTGTCACTTTTGTCTGCATTTTTGTATCTTGGTCTTAAGTTTTGTTTTATAGGGAGGAAGGAACCTGCAGTGCGTTTTTCAACAGGTACATAGCTCTGCATAAATACATGTTCTCTCTTGTATGTATATAAAGAGAGAGCCAAGGACTGTTGTGAAAAAGCTGAATGTAAAATTGAAAAGTATCGTAGTATTTTGATACTACATAGTTGGAGCTACCTTAAAACTTACTTCTAGTAAGAGGCAGTTGTTGGTGTAGATGATGAGAAAAATTTTGAGGATATCTTGCCCTCACAGTGAAAACAAGATTGTCGTGTCAACTGGAGATTGCGTAAGGCTATAGGGGAGTAATGTGAACGCGTAAGAATTCAAGTACACATATCAGCAGTGATTATACAGCCACCTTTTATTCCTCTACTACTTTGACAACAACTTGTAAGTTACTAAAAGGTGGTGTTTTCATACATGTACCATATAGGTATGAAATTGTGTAGCATCATTGCACACTGTACAGGGCTTTCACCTCATAGCCTTACTTTTTGAACACGTCAAGAGAATAACTATAGATTTGAGAGTACGAACACGTTTAGTATTCCCAATTTGATATACATGTGTCCGCTCACATCACACGCACCATCGTTCCTGTAAGAAACCTGCTGATTGCACATATGCACCAACACACACACTCATATCTACACTGCAAGTACCAATCCAATGTTTTTCCAGCGGATGGGCAAGAGGCCGTGCATGTAAACAATAGATCATAAAAACAGCCTTTCAGTCTGTGAGAACTTTAATGAATTGAAGCGGTAGACTGTAGATGGTTCCATGGTTCTCTCTCTCTCCTCCTAAGAATCCTTTGAATTCGTCGACCTTTTTCAACCTCCGACCTAAGGGTAGACTTGGCTAGAATTGAAAGAAATGAAAATCTCGGTGACCATATGTATGCGTATAGTAATATATATATATAAATAGTTAACTTTATATATATGTACTCAGTTCAGCCTGGTCTAGTCAGCTGCCTCTCAATGCCGCTGGTTATTTCTGTTCTGTCACAATTCAGGCCTGAATAGTAGTAGGAATGTGGGGTAGCCATATGTAACATATGAACGTTTCAATATTCGTATTTCCTCAATATGTACAAGGGTAGGAATCTAGACAACCAAGTAATATGTATTTCCATGGTATTTAACTGACCATAGAGGAAACTTTTCAATTAGAGGAGAGGAAAGAGTAGAGAAACTTTGATAACGTAATAACATTGGATTAGGACTGAAATATAGATGTGAACGTGTAATAGTGTAATTTGGGACAAGATTGGAAAAGGATGGTGCTCTTGGCACCAGAATGTAAAATCAAGAATTACGCTACTCGTTATTAGACTTCATTTGTGATTGCATCCCATAGTATTGAATTTTCACTTCTTTTTAGTAATTAGCTGCGCCCTGCATAGTCTATATTTTATCCTAATGGATAAAGTTGCCCTACATGCTAGGAAAAACCATTATTCCCAGGAGTCGTCAGTCTTCCACAAAGGGTACGGAATTTTCCCTCAAGGGGTCGACAAATAAGTGTCACAGAAGGAAATGAAGGGGCTTTATATGCACGCATCCAATAATGCATAGGGTAATTTTCCGGTGGAAAGCGGGCATTTTGCACCTCGATCCTATGCACTTCATGCACTCCTGCTAGTACAGAATACTGACTTGAAAATATCACTTGTTCTATCATCCACCACTTGACAAAGAATTCACTCTGCAATTAACTTGAGGCGATGTGAAGCTGGATAAAAGACATGGGATCTTTTGTAGTGATAGAACAAGATTCGGACTGAATAATGAAAAGGAAACTCATTTAGTTCCTTCAGGAGTAAAGGACCAATGGTGGTGGATGTCTTGTGAAAATAAATGCAGTCAAGTTACAAAATGCTACTGCCTCCACATTTTCTACAGCAACATCACGTGGGTTTTTATGTGCAGTTAGAAGGAAATTTTAGTAATCTGCCGACGGTCACTAAAGTTGCAGAAGGGGAAAGGACTTCGTTCCACCATGTCTCTCCTTTTTTTTGTTCCACAGACTTTAAAAGACTTCTCTCTCAGTCTTTCTTGCGGAAACAAAGGGAAATATTTCAAGTCGTTATGTTCATGGAAAATGGAAGAAGATGAAGAGGAACTGTAGGATAGAGTCAGGGTATGTGTATGTAAAGTAATTGAGGGTATTTCCAGGCAGTAGGAAAGACACAAGTGTATATCTTTTAGATGATCTGTAGTACAAAACTCTAGAGAAGGAGGATTTTAAGAAACATTTTGTAAGGAAGATTTCCCCTCTGAAAGCTTTTCCCATGCACTGAGCTTTTTTTGTCATGACAGTAGAAGCTTAAGAATTAAAAATGACATAATGGTACATCCGTTGGGCTGCAGTGGGATAAAGTGCAGTGGAGTAAATTATGTAAACTTTCCCTTCCCTTTTTTTGTCACTCATTTTAAAGGTGCAAAAGAGAAGCATAAAGGAAACGTTATATAGGAGAGGAACATTTAGAGTAGTTAGATTTTTCGTAAGTTTACCGTGAAACGTAACCAATAAAATTTAGCTTGAAGGATACCCGAATGAACTGACAAATTAAAATCCTAGCTAGGATGGAAAGAATTTTACCGAGCATGTGGCTGCTCCAGTGCTCTTTTTTAAAGTCCTGAGTATCGTAGATAAGCTACCCAACTATTGTATGAAACAAGGCGATTACTTTTTTTATTCAACTTGGCTTTCCAAGACGATTTCGTAATGAATGATTGTACACGAGAACCGTTAAAGCTCTGGAGTAGGTACATGTTACTATATATCTGAGGAGTAGTAGAAAAAACTCGAGCATTTCAACCCTTATGCGATTGTGAGTTATACCCCATGCACCAGATGAAATAATACGAGCGATGTGGAAGAAAATAAGCATGCACGCAGAAATGCATGATGAGGCTGGTGAGGAACCCTTCCGAAAAATACCATTACGTGTGTAGGCACGCCTAAATGTTACTGCCACATGGCAAGATGACTGGATCGTGTGAGTAGCTAGAGAAACTTCACTTTTGCTGCATTACAAACAAGAAATTTACATGTTCGTCTTTTAGTTGTATGAAAAGGCGCTCTTTCCTCTTGTTTTAACCCTATGTTTCATGGCACATTGCCTAGGAGAGAAGCAAAGCAGGTGAACGCATCCTCGATCGACTGACTGGAGGCTTGGGGTTTAGACAACAATGTTTTTTCTATACATGCTGACGACGTACTCCATATAATTGGAAAGTTGTGAGGTCTTGGATAAACCTCTAATTTTACAAACAAAACTTTTTTTTACCTATCCCAATCCAGTTTTAGTGGTTTACGGTGTTGTGCGTAATGTACATGTAATTGTGTGAAGTTGGCGTTTTCCTTACGACTCCCAACATGGATCAGTCCATGCTTAAAGCCTATTTTTTCCCCTACCATTTAGCTACAGGGGGAACATTTTCCCACAGAAACATACAGGATCTATGTATAGTCTATGTGAAAGTACTTGCATCTAATCAATTTATTGGGAGCCGTGTGGAGCTTCAAGTTCAAAATGGAGAAATGCAGTCAAGTTAGAAGTAGCATGTATATCTTAATGGGATAGGATCATGTGTGGCATTTCTTTGTATGAAATGCAAAGGTATTAGGGAAGGAAGGAGAGAGAGAGACGAAAAAAAGGGGGAAACGGGTAGATTTTCGTGGAAGATGACATGTAAATTTGTGTGCTTGAAGCAATCATCATTTTATGTAGCATTGCATGTCACATGTGCCTTTTCTCTTTATAAACCACCGTGGCAGTCCTTAACCGGAACTCCTGAAGAAGTAAATTTAAATTGAGTTATCTGCTGGTGAAGTATGAAAGTTTTAGGGGACTTGGAGGTTCGGCGTGACGCATAAATAATGCAATGGAAATGTTACCGATGTTCCTTTATATATAAGAGTCTGAGAGCTTTTATTCAATTCTACACGAATATAATTATTAAGGATTTGGATACTAATAGAAAAGTGATTCCTGTACACACGCCACAGACCCTTCAGCTCTGTCAAGGAAAATTGCTTGATAAACCCTATAGTTTATTCCCTGATCTGTAATTTCTTTTACAAATGTAATGTACATGCTTAAGTAGTTTTAGCGTTGCGTTCAAGCATAGTTCAGAATAAAGTATTTTTATAGCGACTTTGGCTACTACTACCATACTTGGCATATAAGAATCAATAGTCATACTGAAGGGTATAGGCATTATAAGAGAGGGATGATGCATAGGAGAGATAGGCCGTGATTTTTGGAGGATGTTCCAAAGTAGAATAAGAAAGTTTGACGTGGGACGTGTTTGCAGCATGCAAAATATTTATGAGGTCTAAAACCCTAGGATAATCGTTTCGTTATATTTCCTATTGTGTTTAGGTAGTCAGAAATGAAAATGCTGTAATTTCCTACATGCTGTGTGAGGTTGGACAAGTGAGCACGCACATTTACCAAAAGTACTAACAAATGTGTGACACTATGTGGAAAAAGTTTTTAGTCCCGGAGAGATACGGGCCTCCTACAAGAAATTCCCCAAAAGTGAGAGTAACCGAATTACCAAAGCGTGAGACGAGCACATATGTTTTTCTTCCATCCACTTTTCCCTTTTGTTTCCATAGACTCCCTGTGTAACTCCAACTCCAAGTATTTATTTCATTTCCATTTTTAATCCTAAAATACTATATGCTGCCTTGATACGTCTCCTAGTTAAACCGTGATGGAACTCCATTTACAAATATGCAAACAAGTAGCTATTTATTTACTTTCGAGTGGAGGGTTTCTCTCTCTGTGATAACTCTTTTTCTCTTATTTGCTGTTATTGATACATGCAGAGGCGGAGAGATGTGGAGAAGACTTTTTTTTTAAAACAGTAATGAATACTCTTGGAGATACTAATGAGTCCGCTGGTTTCATTTGGGATTCATTCAAAATAAAATTATCCTCTTGTCATTTATGTACATGGAGAGTTGGTCGATTTTAATTTACAGTTTCATTCATTTCATCCGAAGGGAGTTGGAGCATGGTATTATTTGAATTCGAAATGCAAATATATTGCTGGATACATGGGACGTGGTTGTTCCATTACTTCTCTAATGGATTTTTCTTTCATTTCAAACTCACTCGGGCACTGCTATCCGAAGGAATTCGCAGAATGGATTCAAGGATTTAAATGCATGAGAATACAATGGGTACAATTAAATATACATATCCAGGTTGTTTCAACGTAATCATGCATAGGAGCCTAAAGTCCGTTATTATTTGTCACAAATCACGGGCATTTAAGTTTAGAGAGGTTTGCACGTGTAAAATATTTTAAATTGAGGTTGAAACAATCCAGAACCTGAATATTTAGTGCAAATGGCTGAAGAGATGATGGCAGTCATAAGCAGTGAGAGAGAGAGAGGGAGAGAAAAGTGTTTTTAAACGTTGGGAAGCATGATTTTGTGTTGTTAAAGTAGCAAGTTAAGTTGCCAGATGTGGAACATATTCCTCTGCCTGTTTGCTTTTTTAGCAGTTATCCGCATATATAGCTACCTTATGCTCCATGTGGTGTTTGTTACAAGTGTAAACTTAGCTAGGATATAGGAAGTTGGAATACCTGGAAATTTTACTTCGAATGATTGTGGTTTATTTTCATATCTTCACACTTCTCATATTCATATATACTTGGAGGAAATTTATGCGTCAAGAACCTTGCATTATTTACTTTAGTATGACTCATTCATTGTCGTCGTAATGGGACTTTAAAGCCAGCGGTAATGCTCGCTGCAAGATCCTGCCTGCTGTATTCCGTACCTATATATGTATAGGTAAAACCTTACAGAGTTTAAAATGCCGCACATGAGAAAGTGAATGTTGCGGATTATACTAGATAATATTTGCTAAATGTTCACGTTCTACAGGAGCTCATTCATAAGTTTAGCTTAATCAAATTTTCATTCATACGACTGGCCACTTCAGAACGTCGGGGGATAATAATGCATATGTACATATAAAGGTACTCACACAATATCTATACATCCACATGAATTACCTCATACTCTAGTCAAGGTTTCGGGCCGAGAGATAGATACTACTGTAGAAGGTATGGGTGGATGGTTGGAGGTATTAAATATATCAGAGTGCAGCGTTGATAATTCCTGCTATCATGCCATATATGAATAGGGTCTGGATAGATTATTCTTTATGCGACGGTGGTGATAAATCAAATTAGAATTGATGGACGTTCCTCTCTGTAGAATTTCACATGTGTGTTAAACTGGTATTTACTTTATCGCAATCCACGGCGTTCCCAAATAACTATTGGTGTTTGCATACATTTTGTTCGCCCTATAAAATATGCATGGAGACGGGGAATGGAAACTGCTCTGAACGTGGACTAGTAAACTGTAGGTGTATAACACAATGTCGAAACTAGAAACTGCAGTGTGGAATTTAAGCTCTGTGTGTATAAAATGGATGGAGTGAACCACCTTGTGCTGTATTGTGTTTTATCCTTTCACTTCGATTCTAATATACCTTTTGCCAATGAGTGGTGTTTGTGTGAGTGTGTATACACTCACTCACTCAGAGGTGGATAAGTTCCGTTGTAGGGTTAGAGATCTGGTTGAATACGGAGCTGATCAGGTAGTCAGGTATGCGCTGTTTATATATATAATGTACTGGAATATTCAATAGTGTTTCCTTCTTGTTTGTAGTCTGACAACACACGGCTTGCGTGTGTACATTAGACAATGATATTACTTCCAGAAAACGAAGTTAACTTAAACATGGGGAAGTTCAACATAAAACCGTGCATCAAGTCAAAACTGGTAGAAAAGGTGCTCTTACTATGCTCTGAGTAACCTCACATTAAAGGTCTTAATGCATACCAAAGTATTATAAAACCAATGGGAAAAGAGTAGCGGGCTGGAAGTTTATAGTAATAAGTACTTTCTTTTGTTCCTATCACTATTGCAGAAAGGACGAGAAGATGGACACATTGGCTGGCTTTTATGTGTGAGTTTGTGAGTGTGTACTTTTAGGCTTACATTGATTTCGTATTGGACAGTGGATTCGTAAAGAACGGAAGAAGACTAAAATCCTTTAAAGAGAACCACGTCTCGTAGAATTCTATATACATCGTTGCTTCTCTCTCCCGCTGTATATCTATATAAGAAATATATGTAACTTTATGGACTGTTTAAGTATATGTATGTGTACGCGTATGTATATATATATTGCGGATATATAATAAGATGATAGAGAAAGAAGGTTGACTTTGATAATGTAAGTGCTTACTTGAAGGCGTTCGTTTTATGGTTTTACGAGAATGAAAGGGTAACAAGGAACCGAAAAGATGGAGTGAAGTCGTTGCATGCCACCCGCATCAACCATCCACGGCTTGAGTGTCGACTAAAGTCATGTCATGTATATTTTATGTGAGTAGAATCGTGGTGAGGTTCAAGTAGGGAATTTCCCTAGTATATATAGAGAACAGAAGGAAAGACCAACACCAACATTCTTCCAGACTTAAGAAATTGCTATCACCCTTAATCGAAAGATTATTTTCCACTGGTGTTCTAATGCGTTGAGTGGCTCTGAACATACGTTAATATGCTACGGTAATTTTTATGATGGTGTTTGCAAGCAATATCAAATGTTGGAATAAAGTAAGTGTAAACTGATTACATCTTCACTATTAAATATAAAGGGAGAATTTTTAGGGGCGCAGCAATCTTATGTTGATAGATTGTCTTGTCTTCTGCTATAGGAACAGAAAGAACTTGTGAGGCTGATCTCACGTAGTGACTCGAGTTTTTTTTCAAACCATTAGACCAGGTCATGACCTCAAAGTCGATGAAATATGAGCATGCGGGCAGTACGGCTTGACCTCCGAAAATTTATATGGAGTAAAGTGAGGCTGAAATTTTTTAAAAAGATATATCTCAAGAATTCCACGGACACTGCCTTATGGTTTAACATAACTGCTTCCTGCTACCGCATGAACGATCAAGAAGACTGGAACGTAAGGCATAGCTTCACCCCCGTGAACTTACAATCAGCAAGTTTATAGGCTGCACTAAAGATTTTTATAACGATGGTAAATGTGAAAAAGAATTAGGGAAGCTTTGATTAAATTATTTTGATAAGAAGGATTCAACTATTTTACCATAAAAATCCTGCTTCATGGTTTTCCTGGAAGTTTATCAAATAACTGTTTGGAGAAACCTTTGAGTGAATAATATTGACTACTGAATATTGTGAAGTGAATTTCAAAAATTTGTGGAAATATTTATTCTGAAATAATACAAAGATCCGGAACGGGTCAGGTACATAAAAACCATTTACTTGAGAAATATTATTATTTAGAGAGGTAGAGAGGAAATATTTGCGTTTTTACAGTGGCCCTTAATGATGGGGGGGGGGGGTATCCAGTGAAACATCACCGGGTAATTTTATACTAGTGGTGTTCGTTCACCTGTTCCATATTACCAAGAAGAAAATTTGAGCCAAAATAAGCTATATAAATGTAACATATTTTCCTCGAATTGTGATTTAATGACTGGGATTGGAGAAATTAAGTGGGAAAGGAAGCCCTAGGTTAAATCCTATTATAAGGGGAAAATCGGGGTACAAAATCAACAATAATGAAAGAACAACAACTCATGTTTTTGTTACTGAGGCCTAGTCCTATAGTCACAACCTGATATGCTTAAACCTGGCATTATTTTATGATTAAAGCTAGGAATCCTCAAGGTTTGGAAAATCATTATTATCATTATCACTGCAAGGCTGACTAATTCTTTCCTTGAATTTTGAGACTCTAAATGTTTACTTACTTGTACAAAAATTAGAAAATACCAAAAATTTGCTAGATTTTTGAAACCTTAATGGATTTCATCATGCCTAATTTTTATATGGTTGTTTTTTAAGATATGGAAAAGTATTAGTATAATTTTGAATTCTCACATAATCATAAAGGGATATTATTAAACAATAAGAAAAATCACTTGCACTGCAGCGATTTTACAATTTATGGCTCATTTTATGCAAAACATTATGACACCCCAGGGAGTTCCTAGAATCTTAAATAAGTTTTTTTCTCTACTATTTCCTCCTAAACATCACTGGAGTTTTGTGTTCGAATCAATGAAAGCAAAATATTATTCAATCCATGAAATTAGTTCAAGGATGTGAGAGACGTGATGGCTGTTCGCTAAACTCGTGCATTAAATTACTGCAGGAAGTGATACCTAAAGCAGATATATACTAGTCTCGTGGTTTTTTGTATGGCGCATAGAAAGTATATGTATCAACTGTATTCATTCCCACTCGTCCCATTGAAGACGTACATAATTCGTCGGCTAAAGTCCAAAAGGAGCTATATGCAGAAATCGCTTAAACGGGAATTAGCATGTACTACCATGTATAAG
>JAQFXU010002375.1:0-21228 GCA_034693705.1 Spatulosminthurus flaviceps
ATTCAAATCAGTTACAAAGTTTCAATGGTTAACCCTATCTATGAGGAATCCTCGCACAAGCTGTCAAAGGTCTGAGCCGTCAGGGGAAAAACCCAGTGGAAAAAAACCCTTTCCTTGAGCCAAATTGCATACCACCCCCGGGACTCGAACCCGAGTATGACTCAGACGACCCTCGAGTAAACCCAAGTCCATTGCCGCTACGCTAATGGAGCTTGTCAGTCCTGTTGAATATACATATATTTATGGACGTCAGAGTTTTAACAACATATTTTAGCCAACTTACTAAAATTCTCTCTCGGATGAAAGAAATGACTCTGTCAACTGCAGTCCCAAATAAATAATGATAATCGTGGGAAATAAAAACAGATTATAAAAGCTACTCTTATAAACAACGCAACGAAAGTTGCTTCAATCGTAAATAAAGGCTTAAGAAGATCAGACTTCAATCTATGGTAGGAAGCAAATAGAAAGGCAATCTGACGACGGGGAATAAAAAACTAAAGCTTATCTATACTACCTATATAGTTAACAAGGTACTGAAGCCTCCAGCTACGCAATTTGTATTAACAGCAAAAATAGTTACATCAACAGCACTATAAATATGATTTTGACTAGCAGTGTGAAGTAGTTTATCTCTTGGAGTCCTAACATTTGAATTTGGCGTTGATTTTTTTGCCAAAATTGAAGTGACAAAATAATAGTTTCGTTAAACCTTCGTAGTATGTGTGTCTACACACAAAACTACAACTGCAGTCCAGCTGCATCCATGAGACCACAATATAGTGCCGAATGGGATTTCATTTAACACGGAATTAAATACAAGGTTGCTGCGACATTCAAAAATTGATAACATAATAGTGCATGGTAAAAATTTATATTGATACGAAAATTATTTCTGCCGTATTTCTGCCATGGTGGTGCCACCATGAAACCTCCTGAGATGCAAAAGCGCCCAAGTTACAAATATTCTATTTATGTCTTGAGCCCTTTAAAATGAATAACTTTGCATGAAAAGTGCCATCTCAAGAGCATCTGCAAAATTTTGGCCAAATCGAGCTATTGATTACAAATAACGTAGTCATCTCGGTCAAAAACGCATAAATTCAATACCCCACTCCCTGAAGACAGTGCGGATAGATGACAGGTCAAAGTCAATTGCATACTGAAATTGTAAACACATTTTGAAGAGGACTGGACAATGTTGTAGTACATTCTGAAGAAACCTTCTATTATTACAACCTGAGAAACATGATTCCTGCAGGTTTCTACATGAAATGTGAGTTACAAAAAAGATTTACATGAAACTATCATTTCGTGGAAAAAAATTGGAGCTCTAAAAATTCAATTGGAAAGGACCTGTAGGCTTTTAAATGAATTTTTTTATGAAAATAATTGAAATTATTTCTGCCGAAGGTAAAATAATCAAAAAATGTCATATTAGAACATTTCTGGGACTTACCACGTTCAGGGGGATACCGCTTGTGTGAAGGAGCGTACAAACAGAGTAGGGCTAAAGTGTAAATATTCCACATGCCATACACGCCTGTATAAAATGCTGAAGTATACTCAATTTCCAACGCTGTATTTCCACTTTCCCATTTCCATTTGTCTTCAGTAACTTGACCCAAAATGAATCCAATTACTGTCATGGCTGCGCAGACCAATGTGGTCAGCATCAAGAATTTGAACCGATAAATTATCCCTAAAACGTCAACAAATGCATTGTTAGTTCCCCTGCTTAATATATATAGGTGTTTATTCCAGGTATTTAATAAAAACAGCTAAACCAAAAATTAATTTTTCTCTCAATATACCTTGGTAATGAAGCCGTCTCACAGCTGACATAGCTGGTAAAGTTGTTCGTTTGGCACTAATATTTCGAAACACTTTCCACATCGTCCAGCACAGAAACATAAAATAGAGGGAGGCTGACACTCCAGCAGCAATAATCAAAGCCAATGCCAGTCGTGTCCCCACTGGGGTTGCCCATAAGGAATAAAAGCAATTCGCCAAATGTGCTCCTCTTTCACAAAGGTCGAAAAGGAATAAAGCCAAACAGCCTGTCACAACAGCACTCAAGTGTTTCCAATATGTTCTCAACGTACTTCGCTCCCCGCTTGATTCCTAGATGACAAGCAAAGCTCAAAACATTAATTTCAAATATTTTGTAAACTGCTAATTAAATCATTTTGAAAATTATTACCATGAGATGTTCTCCGGTGAATACCAACCAAAAGGAAAGGAGAGCAGCATAAAATATTCCTTGCCGAATGTCACTAATAAGCAACATATATGGCATGTCAAAGTAAAGGGTGAACCACTCGATAGGTACTGTAATTATAAGATACATTGCATTAAAAACCATTACGAATAAATCGTACATAAGAAACAATTACATGACTCTCTAAAATTATTACTGTTCAAAAACTGCAGGGCAACTCCAAGTGCAAGGATCATCTTTTCCAGCAGGACGGGTGGTCTTCCTTGAGCTTCAACTCTTTTCCAAAACCAAATCAGAGCGGCAAGAACGATAGGGGTGAATACCGTTTTCAAGGAAAACCACACTTTGGTAAACCCGCCATTTTGGTAAATTGTGACGAGGTACATATCTTGTGGAATTCCTATTCCCTAAACAACGTAATTACAATATTTAACGTACGTGCATCACTACCCGTATTGTAAACTTCAATTTTTGGGAAGCTTTTAGTCGCACTAACCTTATTGTGTGGTTTGTTTTTGAAAACCGGAAGTCGGATGTTCAGTAAATAAAAGTCATGATGCAAAGATCCCAATTCAAACAAAGGGATTAATTCACAAACGTAAGGATGACCTTCTTTCCTTTCGGCAATTGTGCACTCCAAAACTCTTTCCTCAATTGATTCAGCATACCATTCCCAGTCCGTTTGACCTTTTCTGCCTGGTTTCCAGTTCGCATATGCTAATCTAGCGTCCAACAATAGCTTTGCTCCTTCCTCTATTTATCAAAAATAAGTAATTCTTTGACTGAAACATGGATGAGAACTTTTGTATGAGCAAAACATACAATGATAATAACACGGAAAAGTATCCTTGAACTTTTGAAATTTTTATTATAATAAAGCAGTAATGGACAACGTACCAACGGGACTGTCCCTGGAATATAGAATATCCATTTGTAGAATTCCGATTAAATTCTGTTGCCACCTTGTGTAGTCCAAAGTAACGTTGTCTCGGGGAAGTGGTACTTGGAAAGTGAAAACAACATTTTCGGCCTGTAAAGCCGTATCCAAACTTTCCAATTGCTTGCAAGCTCCTTTTCCTCTAGGGTACAACCATCTTGTTCGATTACCCGTGCTGTCATAACATTTTGTACATAAATTGTACTGGGCAGTTGATGGCTTTGGAGCTATAAATAATAAAATCAGAAATTTAAATAAAAATTTTTCGGATATCATCAAGTATGTGAGCTATTCTTTGAGTAAAATCCTATACCAATTAATCCTCCGATCAAAAAACAAGTGAGTTGTCCTAGCATAAACAATCCCGTGAGCACCAGCAATTTTCTGCCACTCAAATTTTCTAATACCGTCCCCGTCATGATCTTCCACAAATATCCTGCTGAAAGTTCAAAGTACAACAACTATCCGGTTATGAAATTATAACTTCCAAGAAAATACATAGTCAATGAATACCGTCAAATGCAGTACACAAAAAAATTGTTGCCAATTTTGACCTACCTCAATCCACCGTATTCAAATCAGCCCTTTTTCATATATGTCAAGAAAAGTATAGCTTCTTCTCTGTGAAATAAAATGTCAGTGTTAAAAATAATACTCAGTCAATTGGGGTTGTCGTCTTGTGTGTCACCTTCCACAAACGCTCAAACTGGCAATTATTCGGCGTAAATAACGTTATTAACCAGTGTAAACAAAGGCTTCAATTTCCGAATATCTCAGGCGGCGATTTTAAAAACACAAGCATTGTAATTATCTTTATTGGCTGGATGTAATCAAGCATTTTATTCACGACAGTGTAAGGAAAGTGAATACTGCTCCTTACACATCCAAAGCACTGAGTAATGTTCTGTAGTGCTCCTTCAGAATGCACAGTTCTCATGTAAGTGAGCAAGTGTATACGAACGCACTAAAATATCGGGATATGGTAGGGAGAAACTACATGTATCAATGTGTAGGCATTTCTTCCCTGTTTGAAAGATGCTGGGTACTCAGTTTAAATGCATAGGCACAGCGTAGTCGGCATCATATACCTCACAATCACAGGGTACCCATTCCCATCTTTATAGTTCATTCCCCAAAGTTCCAGTTTTATGCGATGTTACTTAAGAAGCAGAATGGAGCAAATGCTTGAGTTTCACAGCTAACAAGCATTTTCACCACAAGACCAGCAGGGCTTAAAATAGATAGTAGTTTACTTATGAAACTTTCGTAGACTTTTGGCTCCAGAAACATGCTACTGTAGCTACAACAAAACCTCCACTTGCACACTTTATGGAAAGACTTTGTCTCTTAAACGAAAATATGTGCTTGCATATAGAGGATTTCTCTTGGTTTCCAATTCCAACCACTCCCCATAATCCAACGACAAAATTTGTTGCTGTAGTCGGTGATCTCATCCTCAGTTTGGTCTCCATCTCATATCATGACTTTAAAAACGTAGCCTTTTACTCCTAAACATTTTCCATCAACTCGTTTATGCTATTTGTTTACGGTTATACAAATCGCTTGGGTTGCAAATTGGAGGTCGATATTTTCTAGAGAGAAAGTATTCCTCGAAGCCTGATAGAAGGATAAAACATAGTTACTCTTGCTGTTAGCATCAGGATTATTTTTCTTAGTAATTATATATTTCCAGTAGACAGCGGTTCGAATAAATTCCCTATAATAATGACATATCTATACATATTAAGCATTCAATGTAAACGACTTTGGAACAGGATTTTCTTCGGTTATGTTTCACTCTTTAACTCAAAGGATAAGGATAAAAATTCAGTTATGAAGGGGTATAACTTATTTTGCTTATTATTGCTTGAAGCAATATAATTGCAAAGGCAGAAAAATCTCGTGTGCATTTTTACGCAGCTGGCCCAGCACGGTTGCAGATGCCAATAATAATTTCTATTTTGGAATAAAATGTAGAATATTGAAGGAAGCTAAATGAGCTTGTTCACCTCTAACCGAAGCCTTCCAATGCAACTACACATAATTTCAGGTATGAGCGGATGAGGAAATTCCTAGAATATAATTTCAAGAAACCTGCACTATTTTAAATGCTATATTCTACAATGCCTGACTTGAAAATGTTAGAAAATAACAAGGTCCGTTTACATGGAGTCCGCCTGACTCACTTCAATTTGAGGTGAGATAATCCAGATAAACTATTTATACATTTGATATTTAAATACTTAGCATGATTTTTAAAACAAGCACGCTAGTTCAGCTGTAGTAGCACCCAAGTGTTTAAATTATTTAGATTTGCCTAGAACTGAACAAACTGTTCAGCTTCTTTCAAGACACATTGTAAATAACTTACTGGTCTCTAAAGGAATTCCTAAGGATCTTCCTAACACTATACATACTGCGATAAAATTTTAACAAAAATGTGAGAAATCATTTTATTCGGGTCAATATTTTAGCTTAAAATCATACCAAGTAGTACTAATTGTAAGCTATTTTGAATTTCAGTAAAACATTTTTGATGCTGGCCGAGGGCAGTAAACAGTTGTTGACGCATGAGGTTAATAATCTAGTTATCTTAAGTAGCACAAAATTACAGGGATTTAAAGGTGTTTTCTGTTTTCTAGAGCCAAAATTTACATTTAACCGTCATCGTCATCATTTCGATTTTAAACTTGCAAAGTGTGAACCAATCTACACTGGTAGATTTTGTACTAAAAAAGTCAGAGCCATTTTGAATAAACGTTCAAGTTCTGGATTTTTCTTGGATTGCCGGAAAAACTCTAACCTGGGTTATTCTAATTGACGCTCTAATTCGTTTTCCAAAAACAGTCCTTTGTTCTTGCTTTTAGATTGGATTTCTTCACCATTACGGAGTCAAAAGCTTATAGAGACAGTAAAAAGGGACATTAATTCATCAAACATGGACCCTAAAAGGACAGAAGCATCTCGAATTGTTGTATCCGGACATAAAGGACATTAAAAATATGTCCATAAAATATCGACAGAAAGTATTCTGACGAAAATATTTGACCAAGAAGCACATAAGAAAAATGCATAAATACCTAATGACAAACAAGGGTGCCTCAGCCATCTAACGCATTTGAATTCAACTAACAACAAGCTATTTCACCATTGCCGATGCCGGCATACCAATACCAAAGCTTCAAGGATGAGTAATTCAAAATAAACGTGAGTACTGGAGGGCTTTGCTGGGTATAGGCTATAGGTTACAAGATAATAAAAGCGGTACAAGCACTGAGAATGGAAAGAACGGCTGAAATACGCGACAGCTCCAATTAAATTTTTGGTGGGTGAACTCAAATGAATATGAAATAGCTTAGAAATAGCATGTACATATGCCAAACGATACGAACAGTACGGAGACTTCAATCAAGACCAGAGAAAGGATAGTGTAAAAAGGCAGGTAAAGCCGAAAAAGAAGCAGCAGCTAAAGCGGTAGTTGTAAGAAGCGGCATGTGTGAATAAGTGACTGTGAAACAAGTGTAAATTTTGGAATTGACGTGAAATTTGTTTGATTATTATTTGCACGTAATTTCGATACTCAGAAGTCATGGCTGATGTTTTAGACTTGGGTCATGGGGATGACATGGTCATCGATGACGAAGAATTGGGAAGTAAGGGAAACTTTAATTTAGCCAATTATATTTTGTAATTTTTTATGTTACAGTTTTAAAAGTTTAAAGAAAATTTTTGGTGAATGAATTTTTTAATTATTGGTCAGAGGATATCAAGTTATTACCAAGTATGCATTTACTATAGACTAAAGTTACTAGAAGAGAACATTACATGGGTATAGGGTGAGAATTCCAGTAATGAAAGTACGTGGTTACGAAATAAGGGTATTCCCTCAACAGTTTTGGATTGCAAGAATTAAGTAAAATGTGTTTTTGTATTTTGTACTTGAAAAGGGAAAGTTAGTTGTGTATGACTGTAGGAAACAAATGCACGAACATAAATTGTTTTAGGTATTGTATTAAATCGTAATTAGCTAGAAGCATCTGATACTTTATGCGTTTACAGGGGATAATGCGGATGTACGTGACATCGAAAGGATTGGATTTGTCGATTTGTGGAAACAGAACATTATTTCTGTATTTTCGAAATTACTGATAGTGAGTTTAGTAAGATGTGAATAATTTTCTGGACAGGGGAAGCATTACTTAAAAGCGCGCGATTCAATTTTGTTCGATGTGTGAGAAAAAACTTCGGTGTTTTATGTGAGAGCTTTGAAGATGTTTAGAAATTTAGGCTGATGGAGCACAGGCAGAAGAATACACTTTCTTAAAGTTTGAAATAAATAAATTTAATGGGTTATTGATATTGCATTTTTCTATTCAGCATACAGTCAAAACTACTAAAATTAAATATTTTTGTAGAAGACGTTCTTGACCAGCTGAAGGATGGTGTGAAGACAAGGAAGGGAAGAGGATTTGCGCCCGGAAATGCTTCTACCAGACAAGTAGAAATGACTTTTGAGAGCATAAGCTCTGCTGGAGATAAGGAGCCGCCAGATACGTTGGCACAAAAATGTATGTTTGTCTAATTGATGCAATTTATTAGTTTGGCTTGTTTGACTGTTTGACGTTTGAGTCTTACTGATCGCTGAATTTAATCAATGAAAATGTTGCAGCCGTCGAAGGGTGGATATTGATGGTTACTGGGGTTCATGAGGAAGCTCATGAGGATGATGTCCACAGCCGTTTCTCCGAGTACGGTGTAATAAGGAACATCCATCTGAATTTGGACCGGCGAACGGGTTTTCTCAAGGTGACGATGCTTCTATACCCATTTATCCTTACATTCAAAAAGCAACTTCAAGGATTTGGGAATACCCTGAAGTAGCTTTTTAGATATATTGCTGGTGTACTTATTTCAATTATGTTTTAGGGATATGCATTAGTGGAGTATGAGGACTTTAAGGAAGCTCAGGCGGCCAAGCTTGGCCTTGACGGAACTGAGCTTTTGGGAAATACAATATCTGTTGACTGGGCTTTCATGAAGGACAAAAGGAAAACAGGAAGATCTCGGAAGTACAAATGAAAATGCCCCTTTTGCTTGGATACTTTTACGAAGTTTGAGGAAGTCCTTCTTACATTAACAATTATTTGTACATAAAATATATCATGATTTGTTCGTTTTCATACAGTTCTTAAACCAATACTTTTAGAACTTCCTGCCTATTCATGAAAATATATTTCATTTTTAATGGGAAATATGTGAACTTAATTTCTTGATAATCCCCATTCAAGCATGCGCAAACCATTTTTTACATGCAACATTTTGGGGCTAGTTTATTATTGCTGGATGCAAAAACCAAGTAGTCCTTCATTATTTTTTGGTTTTAAAAGTTAAGCTCTAAATTCTACATTAAATTACATTTGTGAAAATAACAAGCATTGCATTAATCCTTTGTAACATCATAGCACCATTAAAATTAAATTTTTATTGAATTAGTAGTTCCAAAGAAATCACAACCTCAGTATTCCAGTTTCAAAAATATGTTAATAATCCCATTTAATATTCATACCCCGATTCTGACAGTGAATCCTTCAAAAAAATTTGTTTGCTCACATGACCCTGACTTCATTCTGTCAAGATCATGCAAACTTTATTGCCATCACTATATTACACTTGCCCAGTAGTATCAAAACCTGTACGCTGCCAATTCTATTCATTCATGAATCTACAGGTTGAATATTCGGTAAGTAAACTGGCTATTTCAATTAAAGATTGAGAATGTGTTACCTTATATAACATTTTTCGATGAACACCCTTTACTCCTGTGTAAACAATAGGTGTTATTTGCAGAAGCGTACCTAAATTTTAATACAGTTTATTTGTCCGGAAAAGTATGACAACTTATAGAAACAATGCACCACTATCAGTACGAATGGACATATTAGTAGTCTCAGGCAACCTTTGGTCAAGATCTACGGAAATAATACCCATAATAATAAAATAAAGATCAAACAAATTACTGTTTGACGGATCATTTATGCTACTCCCATCACCACTAAATTAGCAGCAATCCTTCCTACCAATCCTCACATACTATGTTATATAGTAACAAACATTTCTGGGTTTTTGTTCACAGGACTGCGCGTTATCCCTCGTTCTTAAAAACCATTGCTATATATGATACCCTACAATTTTAACAATAATAATTCATTTCTAATAGTTAACATACTAAAATAACTTCGGATTCAACATATCGAAGGTAAGCAGACGTACTAAAGCTATAACAAACAGCTTAAAACTCTGAGCAAATGCTGAATTTCAAATTATTAGCTCCCAAAATTAATGCAATAACTATTCAACTAACTCCTAGTTGATTTAACTCAAGTTCCCTTTGATCTTGTATACTGACGACGATGCATTTCGTCCACAGTTTCGATATAGTATGTACCGGGTGCCAAATCGTCAACGCATCCGATAGGCTGATACGGAGCTGGAAATAAATAATCATGTCATGTTTCGTTTATGACAGTTGCATTTCTGGGCGTTACAGAATGATGTTTTTCTCAAAATATTAAACGAATTTATGAATTACCTTTATGGTGAGTCTTTTCGCGAAGCAACATCATTTCCTCAAACTTTTCAGGAATACATTCCATTCGACTTTCCAATTTCTTTTGAACATTAGAGACACCAGATAAAAGTTCCGCTAAACTACTGGAAGACTCAGAAGAAATTCTCATGGTATACATAGAAGCCTGAAGACCCGAGCCGTACGAGAAAAGACACAATCGGTTTCCCAGCAATTCCTCCTTGGGTTTGCTACGAGAAAAGTAGAAATAAAATTAAAGCTTCAAATACTTCTATTCGTAAATAGTACATTGACTTCAACAATATTCATAAATAAAAAACCGAAATCACCTTATCAGATACGAAATTAAACCGCCATATACAGATGCAGTGTACATGTTTCCAACTTGATTCGCGACATATACAGAGGACTTTGTCTTCCGATCAAATAAATCTTTGGACGCCGCCATTATTTTCTTTTCTACATCACGATCAAAGTATGATTCTTCCAGTTTGGTATTCCTAAGTAAAGACGATTGCAATAGCAAAAATCATTTGCTTATAAATTATGCTAATCATTGCTTCAATAGTATTAATGCGATGATATTTATCATTACTAATTATACTTTTGTATTCACTGGTATTATTACTGGTAGCATACTGAGAAGCCGTATAGTTATACGCGCGTTGCCCTCACAAGTAAATTACCACCAAATTCACATAATTTTGAGTGCAAATCACTTGCAATTTACTCTTTAGTTTTACTTTAAAAATAAATATATGAATAACTCCAAAAAATTACTTACCGCAATGAAACAAGATCAGGAAATTTATCTGCTAGATCCTTTTCACTCATTCTGATAACATCATTAAGTAATATACGACCAAGAGATTTCTGGACAAGTTTACAGTATGGGGAATGAAAGATAACACCATCAAATGAATCCAGCGTGATATTTTCCCCAGTCCTATTGGCAGCTTTCTGTGCAATTAGATTATAGCATTTATCTAATGCATTTAGGTAGCATTTAATTGAAAGTTGACCATCTATTCTCGGGTACTCGGATTCTAAATCGGGCTTATAGAAGTCATAAACGTGTGCAGAGTATGACCCACGAATTCCTGGAAAATACATAGCAACAATTGATTAATTTTGTTTTGAAAATTATCTGCAATAATGGAATAGCTTATGAGTAATAACTTATTATGTATATATTTGCGTAAATCCAATCTATGACATTACACCAGAAATGTTCAACATAACTCATGTTATTTCCAAAACTGAATACGTACCAGTTAAAAATCAAGATGAATATACTATACAAATTACCTCTTTCAAAAACTAGAGGAGCATTTGGCCCAAGCAAAATCGCAATTGCTCCACATCCCCCTGTAGGCCGGGCAGCACCTTTGGCGTAAATCGCAATATCACCGGCCACTACCAAAGCCAGGCGACCTACATTGAAATCCCGATATTTTATTCAGATTAAAGTCTGACTTTTACAATTCAGATATTACTTGTGCAAACATAATTATTTACCATCCCAGGCACTTGATTCCAGCCATGAAATAGAGTTGAACACAGCAGCAGTACCTCCGTAACACGCGTTGGTTGTGTCAATACCTTCAATATCCGTATTGCCACTAGACTCGAATAGTTGCATTAATACGGTCTTCACGCTTTTCGATTTGTCCAGTATTGTTTCCGTTCCAACTTCTATACGCCCAATTCGATCATATCCTTCATTAAAACATAATAGCCATTATTTCAAATGTACATCTTCAACTTAACAATAACAAATCCACCAAAACTACGTTTTATCAAGCCTAATTTATCCATTTCCATAAACACGTAATTCATATTGTTGTATTCATATGTTCACACAGGATGTTGGATCCAAACAAGCATGAATTGTCCTAAGAAATTATTACCGCAAGGCTGATTTTATGTCCGTTGTGAACATCATTTCAAATTATAATGTTCAAAGTTTACATAATTCATGAAAGAATTCTAATCGCTCTTTCCCACGTTCTGATAGCCATCTACAATAAATAATAACTACAAATTTTCACCCCCTTACACTGACAACATAACAAAGAAATCAAAAATGAAATCAAAACATTCCATGTACACGTATACCACCCAATAACAATAAAAAACCCAAACTACATCCAAAATATTAGCCAGACGTAATCAAATTCGGACAATCGATATTTTTACGGCTACGCATTAAAACGATATTGTATATTTCCCATATCACAATACTAAAAAAAATAAAAGGTTACATATGCACAGTAAGGACACTGCCTACCCTTTGACAGCCAAATTTAATCACCTATATTATGTTTTTCCATTAAATTCCGGACCACGGTCAGGCCGAGTGAATTGATATCTTCCCGGTCAGAACAAAATCCCATTTTATCCTGTCCCAATCCAGCCGTATACTTCCCGGACGATACTCCATCGTATTTCTCGAGTTCCGTTTGCGAAACATAACTATTTGGAACATACAGTTCCATGGCCAAGATACCCACATTTTGTGGCCAACTATTGTTTCCTGAGTTGTTCATTCTTCCAAAATTCCTGTCAAACACAAGATACCGCCAATGTCAACAAACAACTTTATTCCAGTTATTATCTTCTTCCAGCTTCACACACGAGCATCAGGTCTATATTTCAGCTGATGTCCAACAGGAAACTGACTGACGTTGGTTCCAAGCAGGAAGAATGCATTCTCTGACAAATAATTCTCGCATGTATTACCCATCCTCCAATGAACAGTTCAAATAGTCAAGAATTTTAGTGGAGCGTTCCAACTCCAACTATACAATACTCACGAACAACGCATACAAGTAAGACTTACCTTCCAAGCCTGAGGCAGTACCTGAATTATGTTCCCACAGCTCAATATGTGCAAAAGTTACTTCTTGTCTTTTTTCTCCTCCTGTTTTTACTCAACTTATAATATTCCCAGACATTATCGGGCTCAAGAAGAACTTAATAATCACGAGTACTTTCGTCAGTTCGAGAAGCAACTTTTTGCTCATCTGAGGATGAGACCCAACACTGAATTTTAATATTTCCCGCTCGGGTACACTTTATTACACGAATGGGATATTGGGTCAATAAATTCCAATAATTTCCAGGGTGGTTTTTCAAACATTTTGAAATGCCTTGTTTTATAATACCGCAATTTATGAGCTTTTGCGTACAATTTTACAATCAGTTCAAGAGGTCAGTATATTTTTCTATGAAACGTCAATGACTCCAGAAAAAAATAGTTTCAGTAAATCAGTCAAGAAAAATAGCGGAACGGGAAAAACCGGTTAGGGTTTATAAGTAAAAGAAATTTTAGGAAATAAAATTATGCAGCGATTTTGAGATAATTTTTTAGATATTTTTCAATTAGCCTCAAATTAAACCTTACCTTGCAAATAGACAGCTCAAGTGTATGTCAAATTATTACCAATGGCTCGAGATTTCTTGAACACGAAACTGTAAAATATTCACTTTAAGTGGTGTGACAGTTTAATAACAAAGTGTGCTTAAATTTCAAATTTAAGTTTCAATTTTGCTTTGCAAGAATATGGTATTTAAAAGGATTAGATAATATGGTAAAATTCGACTTTGAAAATTGAGGGTCTACAGTTCGAGTGTGTAGGGATCAATAAGTTCTTTGCGTGAATGAACCAGCTTTTCTTTTTCTTACTGTTATAGTCACCGGCGATTTTATTTATTTGTTCAATTTATAAGACCTGTCTTCACTGGCATTTTTAACCTTTCCCGTCAACTCTGTCAAGTCATTTGAACAAAAGCAGTAAATTATTACGCATCATTCTTTCATGAATAAAAGGAAAAACCATAAAAATTACATATTTTTCATACATGCCAAAATTAAATGCAGGATGTTGCAATTTGCAAACGACCTTGACATGCAATTACAATGCTCAATGTACACAGTATCTTGGAAAATATTCCTGAAATTGATGTACATTTTGCTGCCTTTTGTTCAAACGGTGTGCGTGTGACATGGTGCCTTAATATACCTACCCTTTATCCTACGGATACAAAAACCGAGTGGGAACCTTTTATTTAACTAATTTAATGTCCATAATGGTTATAATGTATTGAAGTAACCAACCACAAGTATGTACTCACAAAAGGTCAAGCACTGCGCCCCCTGGTGCAAGGGGTTCCCTCGGTCCGCTCGTTTTGATATGTTTGAAAAAATTCCGAATCGATTTTTTTCTATCGATGTAAGCTGCTGCAGAATGTTGTATATATTTTTTTTTCTTGTGGAACATAAGGCCTGCTTTAATTTTCGAATTTACCTTCCTCAGAGTGATAGTAAGCTGGGTCATTTTTGCAAACAAAACATGTCTTTAGACCATTAACAGAAGTCCCTGTCCCTTCAGAAATTTTTCATATTCTATATATAGGTTGTTCAGAAAATTTCTCAATGTGTAAATTATGCCTTGAACTTACACACCTTTTTCTTGTTTAATTTTGATAGCAAAATGTATAATCGGTATAATAGGCTTTATTTCTAAATAGCAAATACTAAAATACATATCTCACAGCGTGTAGGGTAGTTCCGGTAGTTATTGTAAGGCACAATGGCACAATGCTAAAACTTAAAGTTCTCACAGAGAGTAAACGTAATTGTTATATATTATATCATTACCTTCTTCCTTTTTCGATTCTTGGCTACCAATTTGATAAGTACGATGGAAACCAACGTATTACACTTGATGCCAAGGAATGAATAAATAAATTTTAAACAGGTAAGGCTTAATTTACTGTTGGAATACACCGTGATATATTGCACTGAAATGTACCACTACTTCATAATCTAAAACAGTCATGTAATTTAATGGAATTAACTATTTATAATTTTCCATAAATTTCGTGACAGTCCACCTCAATGAAAGGCAAGATTAATTTGACATAGTGTACTTCATAGTTATCTGGGTGTAATTTTGAGCAGCGACTTGTCCTTTCGTCAACACTTACCACATTTGCTCAATAAGGTCTAAATAAAAAGGGTATATATATATTAGAAACTTTATTTTCACTGCTCCCCATCGGGAGTAGCCATCATTGACTCAGTATACTGTATGATATAATATTTTAATATAATTTACAATTTTTTCAAGCTTTAAATTAGGTTTTGTTGTATAAATGATTTTGACAACAATGCTCCACTTTTTAAAACGATAGCCACTATATCTTGGACTACATATAAAAAAAATGCTCATTAAAAGATATTAGACAAACCCTTTTTTGTCTTAAACTTATGTGAAACAATTTGTGAAATACTTTAATGGTTGTAAGGGCCTGGCCATCGTATCGACCTGAATAAATTATTATTATTATTATTAGACAAACCACACCTTTAAAATCCCCATAAATATGTGTATTCTGTGATTGTGGTTATTGCCTTCCTTGTTTTATGGGTTTATTTCTAAATATTGCAATCAAAAATCATTTATCTACTTATTTCGTATTACTGTCCAAACATTTACAATAAATGCATACAATAAAATTATCAATTTTAGAATACACTTAAATGATCAAGAGCTTGGGAGCAGTGTAATTGTATTTTTCAGAGACGCTTGATTATTGGTATTTGGTATTTTGGTATTTATTTATTACAGGCCCTGAAGGCTTTCGCCCATGGCCCACGCTTGATTATTGTTACACCTGTGCTGTTAAAACTATGTATTAAAAAGAAAGTTGATAAATCGAAAAAAAAATTCCTTGACTCCTTCTCAAGCAATAAATTATTGAGATGGATCTATCAAACTATAAAAATTCGTAAATCTATATTTTTTCAAGGAAAAAATGTCTGGAACAATGTTCCAATAGGTCTTTAAAAGGGGTACATTTAGGGGATGGGTTATAAGAGAATAGATGTGATAATGGAAAAATGTAATAACAATAGCATAACTTCAGTAGTGTTGAATGTTCAATATATTTATAAGCAGAAAATTCAGCAACCATACATATTTTTACATGCTACTGTCGATGAAAAAATGTATTCACATGAGTGGGATTACGACAAGCAGGTAAATCCTTAAGTTAAATAAGTAAAGACTTGAAAATGCATTTCCGAGTTTGTATTTATTATGTCCTAGAATGGCTCAATCTTCAAAGAATTCCAGTCATTTTTATAATGCATTTGGAGGATTTGGCAAAGTAGGGTGCTAGTGCTAATATAAATGGATGCAGAATAATTTTATTCACAGCATTAAGTAGTAGAATCAGTTTTTTTCAATATGCATAATTTCTTAACGTGTACGTCTCAATTAAAAGACTAGCAAGGACGAAGGACGGAGCTACTTATTTGTAGGCATAGTTGTTGCACTGCAACTAACAATAAGCGCCTCACTCACAAGATTTTCTCGTTTTAATGCACCTCATACTGAACCGCGATAAATTTTTTCCCTACACAACGAGTATCTTAATTACAAAGAACTAAATTACATAGTCGTAGATGAAATAAAGAACTGGAACTTATCCTTATGCATTGCATATATACATTCAGGAAATATTTGCAAAACTTATTGGGACGGGTTTTCCTATAGGAATACCTTTGAATGTGATTTGTAAAAGCGCATAAGCATATATATGCATGCGTTGCAAAATTACTACTCACAACTTTACACTAATCTGATTTAAGAATAATTTGGAGAGATAAGATCCATGTCTGTATCAAAGGAAAAACAATGCAAGTAATGCTCAAAGTAAAACAGCTAAATAATTCATCAAATCATCTAGAAAAAGTGATTATTTAGATATTCGCTGTAAAGTAAAAGTCGTCCAACAAACTCAAAACCGCGGGGGTAGGATGGACGAGCAAATGGATAAAAATGCCTTTATCGCCATTGCATTGTTCTCTACTATTACATAGTTACGTGAGATTATGATCGGAAATGAATCGCAATAATTTATTAATTGATTTAAATTGTGTTCTATTCGAAGCAAGTCCTATAAAATGCATCATATGACAGTTTATTGCTAAATCAAGAAAAGCTTAAATCAAGAATGCTTAAAAAGCTTATGCAAGATATTTTCTTGATACTCTGCTAATGCCACTCGAATGCATACCATTTTTCCAATGGCTTAGTCAAAGTAAACTCTTTAGAATGTTCCAGTCATGACTGAATATTACAAAAATATTCAAATCAACAAGGAGAATACAAAGTATTCCTATTCCTATAATGGTTCCAGAATGTTATCAAGTATTAGCTGAAGCCTGCAGGATTCCACAATACTACTTTGCAACTACACCGTTATTGTCAACTTATGTATTAAATTCATGTCAGTACTTTATAATCGCTTTTTAGTTTTGAATAATATTTTACGCTTGCTATAAGCCCAATGAATTTTGTCATTTAACAATATTGTTCTACTCAGCAAATGTATTTTATACTGGTGGTCTTATGCACATGCGATAGCAAGAATATATGGGGAAAAAATAAAAGTTTCAATTATTCTTGTACTAACATGCAGGAAACTGTTAAGTAATAGCTGATCATTTCAAATTGACTCCTCCTAATGACCGAATGTTTGGCCAAGAATTGCGCTTACACTAACTTTTAACTGGAAAACATGAGAAATTTATTCAAACAATTAAGTTCAACCTTAATTATGATCTTCGGAAACATCTATCCAGGGATTTTAAAAAGAAACCATCGGATGCATTTACTGTTGACATTTTTTCAATAGCCGGGCAAAAGGAGTGGCATTAGTTAGTATTATTACCACGTGTAGTATTTTTGTGATTTTGTTTGGTTTTTGCAACGCATTTACCACTCATTGTAATGATTATAAACAATAATAATCATTATTGCTTGTGCTGTAAAATTGTAAACCGAAGAGTTTAAAATGCATCGCATGCAATAACATACAATTTTCCACACGCATCTGGAAAATTACAAAATGTACGCATTGGTCCATCTATATAGCTTCATGGATTTTTTATTACACCTTCCCTTGAGAATATTGTGTCATCTCGTTTATTAATCCCATCTTAAAGAAATAAATTTTAACCATTCCAATTAAACAGGAGAATTTTCTACATACCTACTACAGAAAACTATACTGTGAATTACTATATAGTTAAATACGTAGAGGTATCATTGTCACCTAAATTCCAGTAACATAGGTATAATAAGGTAAAACGACCATAGCATTTCGTTAAGGATCATCTGTTGCGTAGTTTAAATACAATATACAAAAATACAAAACAACTAAAACTAAACATTTGAAAAAACCTGTTTAACAAAATGTGAGTTCCAGCCTCGATGCCTCGAACAAAAGCAGCACAAATTATATATTATACAAATATAGCTGTACATATACACGGAGCTTTAAAGATAGAAATCCTCACGTGATCATTTCATAAATTCTAGTAGGCACCATAAACTCACAATCATGTCAATAATCCTACCTAACGACAAGGGAGGTATTCACATTGACAGCACAACTTCAAGTCATGCATGATCGTGAAAAGTTGACCATCACACAAACTCCACTTCCACAAGTTGTTGCTGCAGTTTTCACTTGACTTTTTATATGAAATATCAACTTAATATGTAGTACATACATTGGCCTCCACATATAAATGCCTTCGTGGGAAATATACGCTGAAGTGTGATTCACAACTTTTTGTCACTACATAATATTTTGTAGCTTGAGAACTTTGGTTAAAACAATCTAATACATTATTGCAAAATATATGTATCCTTCGCTTTATGAATCATATATCTCGCATATATTATCTCTCATCCAGAAACGTTCAGAATAATTTCAACTTTAACTTGTTCCATGTTAGGTCCCCTTGCAACGCTTTTTTATTATTTGAAATGCATTCAAATCCACACTCAGAGGAACCCGTCACCTTTCCAAACGAACAATTTACAATGGAAGGCTGAAACAATTCTTTAGAATTGTCAGACCAATCTTATGATTTGACGGGAGCTAACGGGTGGACATTACAATGTTAACATTTGAGAAAAATCCCAAAAATGTCACAATAATTTAATTCATTTAAAATATTTCGGAAATTGTATAAAAGCTTATTGACTCTCCGTGCAAAGAAAATATTATCCGATAAATTTTCTCACGCCAAAAGCATATTTACAACGCACACTTTCCAAACGGCATTGTGTACATTGATCCATCTACGGTGCTAATTGTTTTGTCCAATTTTCAATGCGTTTATGTTCAATAGAGAAATACACGTGCAGATCTGCTTAGATTATCTAAACAGTTCATGAGAGTCAAAACCTTTCCCCTTGTTAAAAATACTCTGCCAAAAAGAAAGGAAAACATGTAATATTTACCTTAACAAATAGAAAGGAGACCTTTCGCTTTGCTTTTTATCATGAGCTTGCAAGTCAGAAACGTTACTTCTCTGACTCTTTGACCCTCACTGATTGTGAGAAGGAAAGAGACATTGGTTCCATTTCAATCCTTTATTTTTTTCTGAATGGAAAAATGTGTTTATAATAAACATTTTACATACACCTCAACAATAGCTACAGATTAGCTTGATTTAGAATTGAAACATAAAAACTGCATGGGTTTTTCGTTGAGTTGAAGCCAATAATCCAAACCAACAATGGATTTCCTGAAACAATGCCTTATTAACCCGTTGCTATTTGTACCCCCAACTGGAAATCTCACACGTAATTATTGACTGTAAGGAATATTTTAAGTTCGTTACTATTTCTATACAGCTGGGTCGTACTGTCAATAATTCTGCTACCAGCTCCGCCAACTAATATGATTATCCATGCTTCATTTTTGCTACTATTGCAAGGAAAAAACCATTCTGCTTCTGCTAAAAATGTAGAATCCCATTTATAAATGGCATGGCATGCTGGATAAATTGCTCATGAAATAATAAACATAGCTGTTTCTGGAGTCGCCTATGAATAGTTTGTTGTAATACTTGTAAAACTCCAGTGTTTCTCTACGCTTGGTGACAAATACTGCGTGTAGAAAAAATGTTGTCCATAAAATTTCATGCATGTGGACATGTGGAATTTGACAGAGAAATTAACCTTCGGATAAATTCACGAAAATGACTGAAATTTATCAATGAAATGAAATGAGTGTATGTATTTATAAATATTTGAAATTCCACAACTATTAATAAAATCTTAATTGTTGCTTGTTTAGCAGCATTATGTAGAAAACCATGGGGAAACGATAGACCGACCAAGTGATCAAATGGGTGGATGCTTGATTTGTGGAATTTGTATTATGTAGGAAAAACCGTTCCCAAAATCTACAGTCCATTATATCTACGCATATGTAGTTATAATGCATTTCATTTTGACGGCTTTCCCATCGGGACGGCATAGTTTAAGTAAATTTTACCAACGAAACCTTGTTTAATTTGATTCAAGGAGTGAAATAATTATGCATATTCTATTTTATTGGCTTTAGCGAGAACGTTTTCAAAAGGGTAAAAGCTTTAAATTATTCTCAATGCACCCTTTAGGTCAAAATTTTGTAGCATATATACAAACGGTTCCACAAGCAAGGCCCAGTAATGGCGGAAAACCTTCACGTATCATGGGAATGATTGATTCAAGATTTTTTGTAAGAAGCTCGGCAGAGTTGTGAGCTTATGGGTTAGATTAGCGAGCTAAGTTCCAAGATTTTGTAGATTGAATATTTAACAACTCTTCTTTTCCTGCAAGTGTGAGAATAAACAAGATTTTAGAGAAGATGAGCATTTAAGATCGATGTTACTTACTTGCACACCACTTGGCGCGTGACAAATGGCTGAGAGAAGGATTCATAAGTGCTTTCTGAAATGATTTTCACACATTTCGTCCGAAAGCATCATCTGCCAGCAACTGTTTTTATTACGTTTACATACTTTAGCTAGTGATAAATCATTTGAGTACTGTTTATCATGAAGTAAAATGAATGCGCTCATTGTATTACTGATTCCCTCTTGACTGTGTCATCTTTAGCATGGAATTGCAATTTTTTAAGTGCACTAATATTGCATGAACTTTATCGGCATGACTTTAGAGTTCTCTCACCATTTTTAGAGGTGACTAACCCATGGATTATTTTTATACATAGCAGAATTACAACAGGGAAAGTACAAACTCCAGGAAAATATTGAAGAACTATGTATTTAGGAGACGGGGGAAATAATTCATACCCGTAAATATTAGCGATGCACTTCTATTACAAAATCCGGTTTTCCGGCATTGTGCTATTATAAGCCGAACTCAATAGTTTATAACACTAAATTATACCGATATAAAACTTTTTCTAAAATTTTGTCGTCTTTAAAGAAACTAACCTGTATGTTTAAGAATCTGACTTCTAGCCCAATATAACGTACGAGCCTATGAGATATAACAACATGACAAAACCTCTATGACTAAAACTGACAATGGGGACCCCCCAAGTGATACACTCGGATTTTAATGAGGTATATATCATTCGAAAGGTCTCGGCAAGAGCTTT